>PVKS010016390.1:0-44061 GCA_004027875.1 Aplodontia rufa | reverse complement strand
CATCTGGGTTGTTTCCATAGTCTAGCAATAATAAATTGAGCTGCTATGAACATAGATATTGCTGTGTCACTGTAATATGCTGATTCTAAATCCCCTGGAAAGATACCCAGGAGTGGAATAGCAGGATCGTAAGGTAGGCTCATCCCTAGTTTTTTGAGGATTCTACACACTGCTTTCCAGAGGGGCTGTACCAGTCTGCAGCTCAACCAACAGTATGTTAGTGTCCCTAACTCTCCACATCCCCTCCAGCATCTATTATTGTTTATTTTCTTAATTTTTGCCATTCTGACTGGTGTAAGGTGATATCTTAAAATTTCTGCCTTGCTCACCTGCATCAAGGCCACGTGTTTGGTTTCATTTGTAACACACATCACCTTGGAATATGGATATGATGCTGTCATATGTCATTTCAGACCTTCACTACTCATTCACATATTATCACAGTTATTATTTGAAGTTCTTTTCTAAGGAAGATTTATCTTTCTTTTCCATTTACTTGATAGTTGCTTGTTTATATCAATATGGATTCACAGGTTTCCATTTTATTCCTTAGATTATAATTAATATTATTTTTACTTATTTTTATTGCTCAAAAGTTTTAGCTTTGGGGATGGAGCGGTGGCTCAGCGGTTTTGGCGCTTGCTTGGCAAGCACGAGGACCCGGGTTCAAACCCCAGCACCATGTACACAACTAACTGTTGGAGCAACTAAGGCCATGTGAAAACTAAATAAAGTTGTTTCTCTCTTTCTGTCTCTCTCACTGTCCCTCTCTCTTTAAATAATAATAATAATAATAAACAAAAGTTTTAGCTTTGCCTTTGTAGGTATTTTTGTTTGTTAAAATACTTAATAAGCTAGATTAATTCCGATTGAATTAACTCTAAAATCAGTTTTCCAATGTGTAAAAGATCAGATTTTATGGGTTTTTTTTGAAATGCTATCTGTCAGTCAGATTTTAATCAAATGGTTCTGTTTTCTTATAATAAAAATGTCAGTATTATATGGGAGTAAAGTTGGCATTACTGAGTGATTATATAGCTTATAAAAATTGCCACATTATAAAATGCCATAATATAAAATGCTACAATTAATACCATAATTAACTGAGAAGATAGCTAGTAACTTCATGTATGATCATGCCTCATTTCATTAGGCTCAATAGAAACAACACATGTAATAAATGACCCTTTTTTTAACCTTTTTGGTGCTAACACTTCTAAAACACATTTTTCTTTTTTCTATCCCTTTACAATGGAAAATATAACTTAGTTTCTACTTCTTTCTTTTTAAAGTTATGCCCTTTATTATCTTTGTGCCAAAAATCTAAAATATCATGGTGTTTAAAAATAATATGTATAAAGTACAATGGAAAATGAATTAATTCATAGAATAATTAAAGGCTTTATAAGCTATGTAAGAGGAACCTTTATGCTTAACTCCAAATTCATAGATGTATAACTAAGACTGCCTAATGTAAATCTGTATATAAGAAATATATTGTGGGGTCCTTGTCCAGTGAAACACCCTTGGACTGGGAATCAGTGAAGTTTTCTCCTTTCCTCTCATTTGAACATGATGCCGTAAGGAAAGATGAAAAATGAAGGAAATAGGAGAGCATTCACTCAACAGTAGCACAGGTTTATACAAGAGAGACCTGTGGAGGGGGGCCTAGTGGAGTCTGGGACTCACCTGATGCTTGATAGACTGGGTATATATAGAGAATGAGGAGATGGGGCCAGGGTACAAGTTTTCTGGTTAAATTGGGTTTTTTCAGTAGGGTAGCTATTAGACTGAGTTTTTCAGTAGGATGGGGATCCCAAGGCAATAGATTCTGATGGAGGGCCTGAGGCCTGAGTCCATAGATTTTGAAACAGTGGGTAGGGGCTTTGCTGCCTGGCTGAGCGGCTTCTAGCAATTTTCTATATCCATTGGTGAGAGACAAAGCAGACAGTGTCCCAGGCACCTACAGAAAAATGGTGGCTTCTGGAGACCCTAGAAAGGTCCTCGATTTCTCCATTCTGCCACTAATTCTACATTCACTTTTCATCAAGGAAAGCTGAAAATCAGTATGCAGGAGGGAATCCAGTTTGTGTATGCCTAACTCCCAAGTGGTCAAAAGGAATTGGAGTATTCTTCAGAGTGTCCCCTAAAGATTCTGAAAAGGAGAATGGGATGCCTGAAGAGGCAGGAAGCAGTGGCTCATGAAAAGCAAAGAGAAAAGTATATCCTTTGTAGCGTGTCCACACAGACAAGGAAAAACAGTAGACCTTATTTACCTTTGAATAAGCTTTCCTCTTTACTCTGGTATTCTAGGGTGTAAAGTTGAATAGATATGCTTGTTCAGTAAGCTTTGTTGAATAAGCATTCGATTTAAAAAATAGGGCTGAAGTTTATTCAGAGATAAATTATGGAATTGGAGAATTTGTAAAATTATGATTACTTAGCTTAATATTGAATTTAATGAAGCATGTTGGTTCTTTCACCTGTTATAAAGCTTCTTGTACTTGCTAACATCTACTCACTGCTTGATGTTCTAGTTACTAATGTCCTGTATGATTGCTTAGGTCTTTGTACTGATGCTATTTATGTTGGCATTTGGGCATTGAATTGATGCTATACTTTCATTCCTTTTATTTGCTTTAAATAGCAGAGTTAGAGGGCTCAGCAGTTCTGGTGCTTGCCTGGCTTGTGCAAGGACCTGGGTTTGAACCCTAGCATACACAACTGAGTGTTGGAGCAAGGAAAGTCACATGAAGAATTAAATAAAAATTGAGTCTACCTCTCTCTCTCTCTCGCTGTCCTTCTCTCTTTAAAAAAACAAAACAAAACAGAGTTAGAGTTTTCCATGTTAAAAAAAATCAGTATTAATTAAGTCTGTTATTTTTAAGAAAGGGGGCCAAAGATGTAATTTTGAAAAAAATTGGATGGATATCTTCTTGTTAGAAAAAGTTAAGGGTAATTTGGACTTAACAGTGTAAACAGTTGATAACAAAGCTTCTAAAACAATAATAAAAAGATAAAATGCTAGCATAAAATCATGAAAAATGATTCCATAAATTACATTATTAGGGAGGAATTTTTCTTGGATATGTGTTTGATTCAGTGTTATAAGACATCACCCTTGGGTCTGTACTTTTGACGTGGGAGATCAGGCCGTAGGCCCCCAGCTGTGTGTGCAGCCCTTAGAGCTTACATTACATTTCTCAAGACAACCAGTGGTGCAGTAAAGAAGTGGGGTACTACTGCTTGTTGTCTGATGTTCTCGTTTTTCTCGTACTTTTTGCTTACTGACAAGATGTCAAATTTCAGAATTAACTGTGTTTTAACAGGCATATTTTTTGAAATTTGAATTAAAATGGTGCTTATCTTTACCAAAAAGGAAATGTGTTGTAAAGTACAGAATAAGTTATGAAAATTAAGCAATTCTACTAAAACTAGAATTTTTTGAAATATTGCTTTCAAATATAAATTGAAATGAAATTGGTTCATCTCTTATGTTTATGAAATATGGTTAATATAATAAGTGGAGCAAAGTAATTTCTGCCTATAAAGTAGGCTTCAAAGTCTTTCAAACTCATTTATTTTTACTCTTATGCAGACTACATATTTTTCGTAACATATTTTATTTACCTTACTTGCTGAACCAGCTTTTCTGTTTGTGGACGTAGGGAAAGTAAAATTCATTCCATCATACATACAATATATCAATTGAGAGTGATTATTTTAATACTCTTCAAAGGTGTAAATTTTAAAGTCTCCACTTAGCTTACTTAAATATCTGATCTATTATCTCTAAGAGAGCAGAAATCTTCTGATATGTCAGAAGTATCACAAAGGTAAAATCAGTCAAGTTGAAATTTTCAAAAGATTGCCAAATTTAATTAACTGTATAATCAGTTGCCGAAATTATAGTCCTTCATATGAAAATTGAGTCAGACTTTAATAATTGTACAGGGTGATTTCCCTGCCCAAAGTTTAGTCTTATCACTTAATTCCTTGAGCATATTAACCATAGTTATTTTATAGTCTCTAAGTTTAGACTAGTATAACAAAATACCCTAGACTGGGTGACTTAAACAACAAACATTATTCTTCTCAGTTTTGGAGTTTGGGGGTCTAATATCCAGGTGTTAGCAGCCTCGGTGTCTGATAAGGGTCTGCTGCTCGGTTCATAGGTGGTTATCTTCTAGTTGTGTTCTCACGTAGTGGAAAGAGGATGAGAGCTCTCTGGGGTCTGTTTTGAAGGGGTATTAATCTTACGTGTGACTTACCTCCCCTGTGTTCTGTCTCATAATACCATTGCACTGAGGATTAGATTTCAATATATGAATTTGGGGGGGTTCACAAGAATTCATAATCTGTTTTAAAAATTAACCTGATTAGCCTCATTTTCCAGATTCATTGTATGTTTTTATTTTCTTTGTTTCTCTTGGTTTATATTCACTTCAACTTTTTTCTTTTAAAAAAACAGTTTATTGAAGTAGAAATATTTACAGAAAAATACATGTCAGAAGCAGTTACCTCCATGAATTTTCACATACTCAAAACACCCACCTAATGAGTACCCAGAGTATGAAACAGAAATGACCAGTGTGCTTCAGAAGCCCATTCTTGTTACCTTCCATTTAATATCCTGTTTTCCCTCCCAAATGGAAACGATATCCTGACACTTAATGGTACCACTGCTTCCTTCTTGACAAATGGTTGAACTGATTTGAAGTATTAGATAATGTATTTTGGTCTGCTTATAGCATGTTGCTAGGTAAGGGAATCAACAGTCCTCAGTTATGGACTGAGATAATGATTCAAAGCTAATCTTCAATCAGGTGTCTCCAACTTTTAAACCAAAGACTAGAAGAGTTAGCAGGGTTAGGATTGTACTTTTGTTATTTGTTTGTGGTTCTGTGTATCTGCTGAAAGCCCTACTCAGCTTTTAGGCCTCTTATCCTCCTCTTTCGCGATTAACACATGCTTTTTGGAGGAAAGCATTTCCCAGTGCCAGTCATATGTCCAAATTTGCAAGTTCTGTGTGCTTTCTGCTTACTTTGATGACTAAATAAATACCTGTCAGCAGACTTAATGATTCAAAACAAAAGTCTAGAATCTACTCCTGTGGGTATTCATAAATCTCTAAGACTTTTTGTTGACAACTTGGGGACCTCCTTAATCACTGATTTTACTTATTATGCTGACAATTTGTGGAAATAGTTTTTTGTTTCAGTTATTCTCATATTATAGATCTTGTTAGAATCTATTGATTAGTTGTTCCCTTTGAGCTATATGGGAATATATGGTATGTATGCAGTAGAAGCATTTTCTATAGTACTAAATGGCAATTACTGTGTTATATAACATATTAGAAAAACTGAGGCTTTTATTCCATATAAGTTATGTAATACTTTAAAATTGCCCCCGTAGTAATATTCCATGGTAGAATGTTATTATGAAATTATTACATTGTTATGAAATTTTTTAAAAGTTTTTTTTAACAGTAGTATTTGGGCTGTTCAAGTGTCTGAACTAATCTTTGGATTTGGTGTTTTTCCTTATAGGATGAAAGTCTAGAAGACAATGAAAAGAATTTTTATGAATCTGATGATGAGCAGAAGGAAAAGACTGACAATAGGAAGAAGCCATATACTATGGATCCAGACCACAGACTCTTAATTAGAAATACAAAACCTTTGCTTCAAAGCAGGAATGCAGCAGTATGTTCAAACCCTTATAAGAAATAACTCACAGATATTTAAACAATAGTGATTCAAAGTATGTAATTCAGTAATCGCATCTGAGCATCCTAATAGAACACTTACTTGTTTATTTGCAAACCAAGCACATGTAATGGATAGTGAGCAATATAGCAACAAATACAAGGTACGGATAGAGCACTTATTTCTGGAAAATAGTGCCTAATATATTTCAACCTTCAGTGTTTCCAGGTATGCAAAATTAGGTTTGGATGAGAATACGTAGTTTAATAGTTGTTGACTAATGGATTTCATTTACTTTTCTGTGGTTTTGCTAATTGACTTTTCCTAAGACGTGAGCTCAAGCTGCCTCTCAGTTGATTAAATTCTATCTGCCCTTACATAAGGAGTATGTATGTTTCTCATTCTCTAGTGCTTGAGAGCAGTAGATCTAGTTTCAATCTCCAATGCTTGTATCTACCTGGAAGAAAATTTAAGAGACTAAAGTATAACAAAAATTATGCATCAGACATAGTCAACTTAAATTGGTAGTAATAAAATTAAAACATCTTTCCTTGGGTTCTAACGGGTTTTTTGTTTGACATTTTGTATTTGAAATAATCTTTTGTATTTTAGAATACATGAGCATGTTAGACTAGAAAAACTAGCAAATAAAGCAAAACATCACATTCTTATCACTTAGAAATCTGTTTTAATATCTTGGTGCATTTTCTCCAAGATCTTTTTTCATCTGCATAAATATACATGTATTTACATGTGCGTGTATGTATATAGTTTTTATTAAGCTAAAAGTCACATTGTAGACAGTTTTTTCTTCTCAAAGCAGTACAGAAGGTTGAACCACTGAGGTATGTCCCAAGTTCTTTCTATTTATTCTTTTTAAATCTTGAGACATGATCTTGCGATGTTGCCTAGGCTGGTCTGGAATTTGCCATCTCTTACCTAAGCCTCATGACTCATTGTGATTACAGGCATGTGCCACAGTATTTTTTTTTTTTTTTTTGAGAGAGAGAAAGAGAGTTAATTTTATTTTTTTCATCTAGTTTTTGTTTTTTGTGTATGTGGTGCTGGGGATCAAACCTCGGTCTTCACACATGCCAGGCAAGCTCTCTATGGCTGAGCCACCTCTCCAGCCCTAAGCAGTATTTTTTAATCTCCTTTTTTCCTAGTCAGTCTTTACTACCTTTTTATTTCAATGAAATTTCATCTCAGTTCATACCAATTGATTTTAAATTATCCTTTTTAGATGGTTTATCCAAACTATTACATAATGCCTTGCATCTGGTGGTTATATCTTTTAAAGCCTCTCATGTCTTGCAGAGTGTCCTTCTGGGTTTATCTGATTGCTTCTTTTATGATTTCATTTCATTTTTTTATACCCTGTCTTTCCTGTTAGCTGACATCTATGTCTAATTTAAAGGCATGACAGATTCAAGTTAAATGTTTTCTTTTTCATTTTTATCTGTCCCCACACCACCAGTACTGGGGATTGAACCTAGGGATCTATAAAATACCACTATATCCTGATCTTTTTTATTCATTTTTTTATTTTGGTACATGGTCTCACTAAGTTGCCCAGCCCAGCCTAGACTCAAACTTGTGATCCTCCTGCCTCAGCCTCCTAGAATCTGGGATTACAGGCATCCAGCTTGTTAAAAGTTCTCTTAAATTTTTTAAAATCAACAACAGCAACCTTTTTAAAGAGAGAGGGATAGAGAGAGAGAAAAAGAGAATCAACCTTATTTACTTTTTCATCTGGGTCTTGTTTTTCTGACACTTAGTTGTGTATATGGTCCTGGGCTTTGAACCTGGGTCCTTGCGCATACTAGGCAAGCACTTTTCATCTGCTGAGCCTCCACTGCAGCACCAACAAAATATTCTTTTATTTTTTTTAAGAGAGAAGGACAGTGAGAGAGAGAGAGGGAGAGAGACAGAGAGAATAAATTTTTATTGGGTTTTTTTTCACATGGCTTTCATTGCCCTGACACTTAGTTGTGTACATGGGTGCTGGGGTTTGAACCCTGTACTTGCACATACTGGGCAAGCGCTGTAACCACTGAGCGACTGCTCCAGCCCCCCACCCCAAAATATTCTTAATGAATTTTTATCTTCAGTTATATGATAAATGAGATAAATTTCACTTGAATTTAACTTTTTTCATTCTCAAGAATTTAAAGCTTAGAGCTTTGTATATCTTAGTAATTAGCAGAGGTTTTTTTTTTCTTTTTTCCTTTTTTTTTTAAGAGAGAGGGACAGTGAGAGAAAGACAGAATCGTTTTTATTTAGTTTTTCATGTAGCCTTCATTGCTAAGACACTTCGTTGTGTATGTGGTGCTGGGGTTTGAACCTGTTTCCTCGCGCATGCCAGGCAAGCACTATAACCGCCAAGTCATTGCTTCTGCTCCTGGCAGAGGTTTTTAATTTTACACATTATAATTTGGTTTCTAAATTATTATTTAGTAATCATGTCCAGTTATAACCAAAATACTTTTTCACTGATGTTCTAAAATGTACTCATATTTTATTGTACTTTAGCTTAGCTGGGCAGCTATAATCTACCATCTAAAACTCCTTGTTATTATGGACTCTTTAATTTCTCTATGTCTTAGAAATTGATTTTATAGTTGAAATACTTACTGATGTTCTCAAATGGTAAAACAAATAGAGGTAATTTGTACTTTTTGTCCCTGTATTTTTTTAGTTCCTTGCTTATTTAATTATGTATCAAGTACAGAAGCAATTTACTTTTTCCCTGTATATTTTGGTACCTTGTTCTTTGTTGTTGCTAAATATAGGTCAAGATAACTTTGAAAGAATTGTGAATAGACTTTTTTAAAAAAGCTTATTCTTTAGTTTATAGAGAGAGTTTGAGAATTTGTATCAGGAAACTTAGTGCTCTGTAGATTAGAGATAGATACAGGAAGCAGAATATTAGGAGACTGTGTTAACAGTAAGTAAAATGATAGCAGTTTAGGAGGCTGAGGCAAGAGAATCACAAGTTCCATCAAGGCCAGCCTCAGCAACTTAGCAAGAACCTGTCTAAAAATAAAAAAATTAAAATTATAAAGGACAGAGGATGTAGTTTAGTTATAAAATGCCCGTGGGTTCAGTCCCCAGTACCGCCAAAAAGCAAAACAAAACAACCCACCCCATGTAGGAAAGTGTTTATAGCATGTACTTTATTAAGAGCATGCATAATGTGACTGGAAGGCCTCGGAGGGTAATTGTAGTCTTTCTGGGTTTTGGAGTTGTAGGGGCTTCCCTCTTGACTTTCTACAAATTAGTCTATCCATTTCAAATGCTGAGTGTTGAAAATTTAGGCTGTTGGATTTGAAATACTGAGGAAAGAGATCATTTTGTCTTTTGAGATTTGAGAGTGGTCTACCAAATATATTAGAATAGATAACATACCAAGGGAAAGCTGGAATCTTGACATATATAGAATATGTAATTTACATTCTTCCAGTATGATTAGACTTGTAATGGAAAAGGTTTTAACAATTGTAAAGTATATTAAAATTAAGCTGTAGCTTTTTTTGTATAATATCCTAATACTAGCCAATTGTATGCTTTAATATTTTTAAAAATGACTATCACCTTGTAGATTAGATGAATCATTAATTCACATACTCATGTATGTGAATATTTTAAATTCAGGGGAGGTTATGCTATAGTTAAATTATATTTATAGATCACAAGTGAAGAAATAAACTATTTTTACACTCCTAAAATTCCCAACTGTGAAAGCTAGGTGTATCTGTCTTGTATATATACACTAAAGAGTAGTAAATTTAGGGCCCTGTAAACTTTGTTTTTAAAAAATAGTTTTAAAAATGTTTTTTAGTTTCCAAAGAAACTCCTTTCACCTCAAGCACCTTTGTGTGCCATATACTATTTAGGCACACATAAAACTCCTGCTGTATATTTGTTAGTTCTACATAAACCTAGCACAAGGGAAGTAGATTAATTCCTTAATTATGAGTCATATGTGTTGATCTTTTTGTATTCCAGCTTCTTTTTACTATGATCTGGCTTCATCTACATTTATCTGCTTTCAGTTCTCTAAAGGTCCAACCTTAGAGCAGCAGTACTAGGAAGAGCATGGAACGTGGGGTGTCACATTGAGCTTCGCCCTGTGCTGGCTGCCACACCTGCAGCAGTTCATTTAACACCTGTTTTCTTTCCTGAGGAAAAATTAGTTTCCTAATGCTGCTATACAAATTGCCACAAGCTAAGTGGATTAAAAGAACAGAAATTTAATGTGTTACATTTCAGGAAGCCAGAAGTCCAAAATCAAGGTATAAATAGGATTGGTTCCTCCTGGAGGCTCTGAGGGAGAAGCTGCCACTTTCCTGTTCTCTGTGGGTTGCTGGCAATTCTTGGCATTCCCAGGCTTGTAGAGATGCTTCACTCTCATCTCTGCCTCTTCTTTACCTTGCTTTTTTCTCTGTGTCTTCTGAGAACACTTGCATTGGACTCAGGGCCATTCCAGTCCAGCAGGATCATGTCTCGGTCCTTACCTTAGTGACATTTCTAAGACTCTGCTTCCAAATAGGATCACTTTCTGGAAGTAAAAGTGAGCAGTTTTTTTGTGGTGGGGGGACTTCTTCAGCTCAGTACAGAATTACACGTCTCATTTTACTTCAGAAGGATTTGGCAAGGGTTTAAGGAAATGGTGTGTAAGAATGCATTTGAAACTGGCGTGCTCGAATGTTTACACTTGCTGTTGTTTCCATGCTTCATTTTGTAGGTGGTGATGGCAGTTTCTCAGTTGTATTGGCACATATCACCAAAATCAGAAGCTGGCATTATTTCTAAATCACTCGTGCGCTTACTTCGTAGCAATAGGTAGGTCGTGGTTTTATATATGTTTTTTCTTTGATGTTCTTTCAAAAGTAATATTTGGACAAATATCATCTGTCTCTCAGGCATTTAATGCTTAGCTCTGACTACATTTTGTCAATAAGCTCTCATACATAAGGGCATAATTATAGTAGTCTTTATAAAGTTTATCTCCGTCTTAAGGACAAATATTGAAACTTTTTAACATAAAGCCCAAAGAGATTGAAAGGATTTTGTGACATGTAGTGTATACTGTCATCAGTAGCCTAGTATTAATGTTTGATGCTTCTTGGTGTGACAATAATAATGTTTGGAACTTTTAGTGAATCTAGGATCAAACATTTTTAGTTCCAAACATTATTATTATATAGAATACTATAAAATCATATATATCACATATAGTATATTGAATAAATAGTTACATAGTATATGACAGAATTACTACTTCTTACAAACTTGAAATATTTAATTACTGTAACTTGCTCTGTTTGAAAAAGAGAGTTGTATTTTAAAGAATTGCATACTGTTTAGTTTCCCATAGATAGATAGATGGATAGAACATGCCACCATCTTTAATTTTACTTACTTATAGTTCAGGAGTTGAGGTCAACAATTCAAAATACTTGTATTCAGTTCCCATGACATGTGATTTCAAGTTTAAGATCTTATTTTAGGGCCTGGGAGCATAGCATAGTGGTGGAACACTTGCTAGCATGCAGAGTCCTGGCGTTTGATCTCTAGCACTAGGGGAAAAGAGTCAGACTTTTGTTGTTTGTATTGTTTTCTGTGTTTAAGAAAACCTTTGTTTCAGTTACTTGGTATACCCTGGATATTTTACAATAGTTGTATTAAATTAAAAATTTTCAGCCAGGCACCATAGGCATATCCGTAATCCCAGCAACTCAGGAGACTGAGGCAGGAGGATCCAGGTTTCCAGCCTCAGCAGTTTAGCTAGACCTTTAAGCAACTTAGTGAGACTGTCTCAAAAAAAATCATTCATTCATTCATTAAAATTTTTCTTTCATTGAGTGCACCTTGCACTAACTGGGAGAAAAAAAAAGTGTACTTTTCTTTTTGTCCTTAACTAGACTTTAGTCCATTCTTAAGTACAAGTGAGATACCATTTCCTTTGTGTTTCTGTTTTCCCTGTCTTTCTATCTAACCATTCTTTCATCATATCAGTTCAATAATTTTCTTTTCTGTGGCTAGTTCAAAGAATATCAGAAAAATATGGAATAGGTTTTTCACATGCAGCTCAAAGCAGTCACAGAATTGTGACTATATTTTAGAGAGTACAGTATTATGAAATTGGTTTTATTCTTCATTATGATGAATCACATCTAACTTTTTAGTACTTTGTAGGAAAAATGGATATTAAACAAGGTGTGAATATATAAGATTCAGTAAAAACTTTCAATATTATTTTTAAGAGCTTCCTTCTTTATGAATTTACTGCTCATTCTTTTTCATTATTGTACTTTTTACTTAAAAATGTTGCTTTGGAAAATATGCCCAGTGAAAATTTTCTTTTAATTTTAGGGAGGTACAGTATATTGTCCTACAAAATATAGCAACCATGTCAATTCAAAGAAAGGTACGTATGTTATAAGTATATAATTCAAGAAGCCAATGAATGTATTGTAAATGTATTCACATATTTATTTTTTTAAATTAGGGCATGTTTGAACCTTATCTGAAAAGTTTCTATGTTAGGTCAACTGATCCAACTATGATCAAGACACTGAAGGTGAGTATGCTTTCAATTTTCAGATACTCTTAACATTCTATACTTTGAAAAGATATTCCTGTAGTTTCTAGCATTTGTAGAATGGAGTCATGCTTTCAAAAAAATGTAGATACAGTCAAGGATTTTTCTTTATACATTCCAATCTCTATTATTTATATGCTAGTTACTATGCTATACAAAAAAATATAAAGTTAAGACAGTGCTACCTACCTAAATCTTGAATAACTCACAGGTTACTAAATGAGAAAGACATGTAATAGATAATTTTTATGCTGTATTTTTTGTATTTTAAATTACAGAAAATGGACTTGAGTGCTGTGGTAAATGGAAAGATAAGGGTGATTCTCTGGGAGAACTGAGAATGATGGCATTTGGTTGAACTTTTGTGACATTTTTGTTATCAGTTGCTAGGTAGATCTAGAGGTTATAAGTTGGTATTAGACAAAAAACACTTTTGCTTATGTGAGATTATGAAAGACTATTTTCAGGGAATGATAACTATGACCTAGAGTGCAGTTAGGAATATAAAGCTATAATGATTAAACACTGATGTTTAGACAGAAACATAAACAGAATAGAAAGCTTAGAAACATACTTATGCATATGAAAGCTTTCTAGCATACATTGTGTCTGTATAGGAGACATTACAAACCAATGGGAAAAGGATGAATTATTCATTAAACATTGAAACAGTATGTTAATCACATGAAAACTGAGTTTAATAATAAGATAATCTAAGACACAAAGGATGTTTTACAAAAAAAAAAAAAACTGGTTTGTAACATGAAAGTCAAAAGAAAGACTGCAAAACTGTTTCACCCTGAAGGAGACAGCTAAATACTATGTTATTTTGAGTTGTATCCTTTCATTATACATTGTTAAGTCAGTTAGTAAAACTTAAATGTATACTTTACAATTAAGTGTAAATAATGTATTAGTGATAATTTCCTGATTTTCTTTGTTTTATTTTGGTCTGCAGGACCATTCTGTGTTTATCAGAAATGCACAGAAGTATTTGGGGATGATATGGCAACATATTAGCATCTCTAGTCTCAAATGGTTTAGAGAAAGAACAATTCTTTGTATGGTAGATGTAGCTTTTTCATAGATTGTCTCAGTCTGAAAAAGTTGTCCAAAAAGTTAAAATATTCTCTTCAAAATAAAATGAAAAGTCAAATCATAACCTGAGGAAAATATTCCCAATGCGTATATGTGAATGTGTGGCTTGTACACAGATTATGCAAAGAACTTTTTCTACAACCTGTGCTTTTCATTGGAGTGTTTAAATCATTTACATTTAATGTAATTCCTATTATGTTATGTTTTTGTGTACATCTTTTGTTCTGTTTTCTCTTTGTCTTCTGTTCCTTTTTTTGTGCTTTTCTTCAAATTAAACTTTTTCTTGAACAAAACCAAATATTTTTAGTAAGCCCATTGGACATGGACTTGTACTTGCACATTTCTAACTGTAAACCCAGATAAGGGTATTTAAAATATCTAAGTCTAGTCTGGGTCTCCTGTTATTCCATGTGAACGTGAGAATTGCTTTTTCTATATCTGTGAAGAATGCCATAGATATCTTGATGGGGATTGCATTGAATCTATATAGGGCTTTGGGTAGAATGGCCATCTTCATTATATGGATTCTGCCTAACCATGAGCATGGAATGTTTTTCCATCTACTGACCTGAAATTATACTAGAGAGCTGTAGTTGCAAAAACAGCATGGTATTGGTATCAAAACAGAATCGAAAATCAGTGGAACAAAATAGAAGATCCAGAGACAAACCCCATATATTTAACTATTTGATATTTGATAAAGGGGGCAAAAGCATAGTGTGGAAGAAAGATAGCCTGTTCAACAAATGGTGTTGGACAAACTGGACAGCCATATGTAGACAACTGAAGCAAATGGATCAAAGACCTGGATATTAAGCCAACAACTTTAAACTTACTAGAAAATGAAGTAGGGTTAACACTACAGGACATAGGAGTTGGCAGCTACTTCCTTAACAAAACTCCCATGGCTCAAGCTGTAAAATCAAGAATAAATGAATGGGATGCAATTAAACTAAAAAGTTTCTGCACAGCTAAATATCTAGTCAAGAGCATCAAGAGAGAACCTACAGAATGGGAGAAAATTTTTGCCTGCTACACCTCGGACAGAGGGCTAATATCCAGAATATACAGGGCACTAAAGAAACTAAACTCCAAGCTCACAAATAATCCAATCAATAAATGGGCTAAGGAACTTAAAAGAAACTTCTCTCCAGTGGAAGTCCAGAAAGCCAACAAATATATGAGAAAATGCTCTACATCATTAGTTATAAGGGAAATGCAAATCAAAACTTCAATGAGATACCACCTCACTCCTGTTAGAGTGGCAAAAATGAAGAATACAAACAACAACAGATGCTGGAGGGGCTGTGGGAAAAGAGGAACACTGTTACACTGCTGGTGGGACTGCAAACTGGTTCAGACACTATGGAAAGCAGTGTGGAGAATCCTCAAAAAATTAAGGATGGAACCACCTTATGACCCAGCTATCCCACTCCTGGGTATTTTCCCAAAAGAGTTAGAATCAGCATATTATAGTGATATGGCTTCCTCAATATTTATAGCAGCTCAATTTACTATAGTTAGACTATGGAACCAACCCAGATGCCCCTCACTCCGCGAGTGGATACAAAAACTTTGGTACTTGTATATAATGGAATTCTACTCCGCCATTAGAGAAAACGATATTATGGCTTTTGAGATCAAATGGTTCAAGATGGAACGAATTATGCTCAGTAAAATATCCCAATCTCAGAGATTCAAGGGCTGAATGGTTTCTCTCATCTGTGGAAGCTAGAATACATGGGGAAGCAGTAGGTTAGACGGCTAAGCTAACAGCAACTTCAAATTGTATGATTCTTAACGAAATAGGGGGATGGGTCCCTAGGATACTTGGAGGCGTAGGGAGGGGAATGGGGAGGGGGGAGAGTGTATGAGGAACTCCTAGGAGACTGGAGAGTGGGAATATGGGGGAACCATCTCAGAAGCAGGTGTTATTCCTCCACGAGATACCCATTTAACGCAAGAGTTCTTCTGGGGGAAACAGCAACAGGGGAAACCCAAGCTGGGCATCCATGATTTGGCATTACCCTTGGATAACTAAGTATATATACATTGGTTATTGATGGTTTGATAATGTTTCCCCCTCAATTGTATCTCTATATACATCTAATAAAAAATTAAAAAAATATATCTAAATCTTTGGGATAGTAGGATGTAGGAATGCAAATCAAGACAATATTTGGTTTGTTGAAAACAGAGAGATTACATGAAGGGTAAATTGTTTTCTAACTTCATTAGTGAAAAAAGGCAAACTACCCTCAGTTGTTTAGACTAATTAGATTTAAATTGTAAAGTTAGGACAAACAGTGAAGGTCTAGGATTTTCCTTTTCCTAACTAGTTTTTGAGAACTATGTAATAATTATCTACTCATCTGTGACATAGGAGACAAACTTAAGTTCACCTAATAGGTATATTGCCTTATCATGTTTGTGACAATGTGCTTTTTTTTAAAAAAAAAAAAGAAATTAACTTTCATTAAATGCCTAACTTCTAATAAACTCATCTTTTTATTTGCGCTTTAAGATATTTCTTTGTTTTTTTTTTCCTACTATAGCTTGAAATTTTGACAAACTTAGCAAATGACACCAACATATCAACTCTTCTTCGAGAATTTCAGGTTTGTATACCAAGCAAATTGTAAAATAATGTCTAAAATATGTTACCTTTTTGGGGTTGTGGATTTAGCTCAGTGCCAGAGTGCTTGCCTAGCACACGCAAGGCCCCGGGTTCGGTCCTCAGCCCTGAAAAAAAAATATATGTTAACTTTTCATTTTGATTTTCTGTTGCATTTTTAAACTGTGTGTGCTGATGGATGAGATTTTCCTAGCCTTATTTCTGTAAAAAAGTATTATTCAGTAATTATTTCATGGATACTGTACCCTTTATAATGTAAGGGCCAGTCTGAAACCTTAGCAGTAGAATACAGCAATAAAACACCTTATATCATTACTATGAGTTTTGTATACCATAAGCAGTTTTCTTATCAAGAATAAACCAGATACTACCCACTAATTTGAGTGTTTAAAAAAAACCTCAAACCCCACCTTTAATAAATTTAATTTGTTGCTATAATCCTTAAACTATATTAAATTCTTTTTTTTTTCTGTATGGGCACTATATTTTTAGCGATATGATTTTATACTGTTTTTAGGAGTGTTAGAATATTATGGGACATCCATGAGTGTTCTTAACTGGATTACTCTACTTTTCATGCTGCATATTTTTTCCTGAAAAATTCCTGGTAAAATTGGAATGTCTTATAGACGCATTGATTTTCATATGCAGAAATACAGTGTTTCAAGTTCTTGTCCAGTACTCTTATAACTGTAGATGATTGCTTGAATGTGATTCATCATCCTCAATGTAATTTATTACATTTATTTTGTTTTTATTGTTTCTTTTTAGTTATACATAATATCAGAATTCATTTTGACCTTTTTAAAGAAGAATAGAATGTGATTTACTCTCAGTTCAGTCCCCAGTGTTCCTCCCTTCCCTTCCCTCCTTTCTCTCCTGTTGCCTTTGCTCTACTTACTTTCTGCTCTTTAATTTTTCATCTTGCTTGTTACTATCTTGTGTTCTTCTTAGCAATTTTATTTATTTTTAAGTGTTGGTCTTTTTGCACATATCAAGACCTTTTCCTGTTGCCCTGTGTATCTCTTTGGGAGTCCTTTCCTTTCATTCTCCTTTAACACATCTGTTAGGATTGTCGGAAGAAAGTCTTGGTTATTGTATATAGCGTTTAGACAGTGGACCTATTTCAGAATATTGTTGATCCAGTTACTCCATTTACTATCGGGATGTTTATTACAGTTCATTTCCAGTGAAATTTTGAAATATATTCTTTCTTAAACTTTATGTAATTCACTTTTGTAGGTATAGGGGGTGTGTGTATGTGTGTGTGTGAAAGAGAGATTAATTGATTGAGTGATGGAAAATTGAACCCAGTGTTATGCACAATGCTAGGCAAACACTGTACCACTGAGCTACATCCCCAGTCTTCATGTATTCATTTGTGTCACTGTCTAACTTTTAGAACCTGATTTCTCGGTTCATGTATTATGTTCATAGTTAGGTACAGTTTGCTTTTTTTTTTTTAATAGAAGGACAGAAAGAGAAAGACAGAAGCAATTTTTATTTAGTTTTTCACATGACTTTTATTCCTCTGACACTTTTTTGTGTACGTGGTACTGGGGTTTGAACTCAGGTATTTGTGCATGCAAGGCAAGCACTGGAAACTCTGGGCCACCACTCCAGCCCCTACAATTTGCTTTTAATAACATTTTGAGTATAATAAGGAATTTTTCTAAAGACCCAAATATATTTTTATGAGATTTAAGCAATCTGGAACTGCTTTAAAATACGGTTGGTCTTTGTGGACTTACAATTTAATTACTTTATTTCTTTACATTTAATCACCATTTTCACTATTTTAAAAAATATATCCTTGAATTTTCTTGTCCATTTGTCATTTAGATACTGTTTTTTTTTTTAAGAGAGAGAGGAACAGTAAGAGAGACAGAGAGACAGAATCAACTTGTATTTTTAGTTTTTCATGTGGCCTTCCTTACTCCCACACTTCGTTGTATACATAGTGCTGGGGCTCGAACCTGTGTATTTGAACATGCCAGGCAAGCACCATAACCACCAAGCCACCACTCTAGCCCTAGATTAAGATTTAATTACTAGATATTGGTGGTTTTGTTTTTTTTAAGAGAGAGGGACAGTGAAAGAGAGAGAGAAAGACAGAATCAATTTCATTTAGTTTTTCATGTGGCTTTTGTTGCTCAGACACTTAGTTGTGTATGTGGTGCTGGGGTTTGAACCTGCATACTCGTGCACGACAGGCAAGCGCCGTAACCGATGAGCCACTGCCCCAGCCCCCCTAGATACTGTTTTATTGTATATCCCTTTTTACATTTTAGATAACCAGAGTGTTAATTTTCATTGGGTACTTTCCATTTGAGGTTGGAAATCTTAAAACTCTTAATCAAAAAAATTTAAATTTCAGTTACATATAATATAGGATGTATAAATATGTATTTAAAAGTATATTTCATTTCTGTAAATAATAAAAGCTAAGTTTTTAAATTAGGAAACCAAAGTGAAGTTGTATAGGGTTATATCAAATTTTGTGAAGATCTTTTTGGTTCCTGTTGCTAAATCATTGATTTAAGTTTTATAAATATACCACTTATGTTTTTAATCATGCTTTTAAAGAAAATCTGTTTTAAAAGTTTGGCGTATTACTTTATTTTAAACTATTTAAAGTCTCTTTTGAAATAGTCACTGTAGCTATTAGAATTTTACAATCATTCTGATACTGTTTTGAAAGTAAATTGTTAATAGGATATTAGTCCTTTTCTTACTTCTGTCCCCATTTTTAGATTTAGCTTTTCTTAAAGAGTGGCTTTTTTCCCCCTAGACTAACATGCTGCAGGCTAAATGAACTGAAACCTTCAAAGAGAGAGTTCTCATTATCTCTTTCAATCTTGCCCTAATACTAATTGCTGTCTTTGGGTGACTGCTCCCCAAAATCTGTTTTGGAGTCTCAAACCATTGTGGCCACGGGTGAATGAGCCTGACTTGAAAATGTGCCTTTTTTTATAGGTACATTTTTTAAGAGAGAGAGAAAAAAAATTAAGTCATCATGTGGGTCTCCTATTGTGCTTTTGAGAAGATTATTTGTTCTGGAATTCTTATGAATTGACAAAGCTTAGTAAAATAAAATGTTTAGGGATAACTTGGTAGTACCAATGTGTGAAGTAATTGAAATAATGTTTTTTAGACCTACGTGAAAAGTCAGGATAAGCAATTTGCAGCAGCCACTATTCAGACTATAGGCAGATGTGCAACCAACATCTCAGAAGTCACAGACACCTGCCTCAATGGCCTGGTATGTCTGCTCTCCAACAGAGATGGTAAGTTCATAGTTTTATTTTGCCTTCAATTACTGTGTAATTTGAAAACTTTTAGTATAATCTTCAAGTTGTAACCTTTTATATTTTAGTTTCCCTGTACATCAGTAGTATGGTTACAGTTAATATTAATTTTAGTCTTGAAATGTTCATTCTATTTTTTAAATTGTTTTTTAAAAATTCACAAACATTATTTGTCTTGCCTCAACTAAGAAAATTTAATTCATTGTACTTGTTCCCTGTTTAATTACCTTCCTTGTAACACTTTCCATGAGGGTTCTATCTTACTGCTTTTTAATGACATGTAAGTTTTGCATAATATTGACTCACCTGCAGAGGGTGCTAAAAGCAGGCAAATGACTTTATAACATGGAGAAGTGGCTAGATCAAAAAATGTTAACTGTGTACTTTCTGCATTCGTCCCCCAGAAATTCACCTAATAATTTTATATTCAAAATTAACTAGATTAAAAGCCATCAATTTGAACCACTTCATGTTTTTAAGTCAAACATTTTGAGAAACTAGATGTGTAATATCTAAGAGAATAGGTAATCTAGATTTCATACTGTTAGGTGGAAAACTGTCAAGTTCTTTCTGTGGCTATGACTTTAGAATAAATGGGCTATTAAAAGAAAAATGGCAAGTTACCTTTTTACCTTTCAACTAATTTATTTGAAAGATGTTCATTATGTATATAATTAAAATGAGATTTTTTTTAAGGAAAAACTTAATTTTCAGTACAAAACCATTGAAATTATTTGTGGAATTATAAATATAATTATATCATGTCTAGATATAGATACATATGACATAGCAGCCATGAAGTGAAACAATAAATTATTTTTTGTATTTTATTTGAAAAATAATTTTTCATCATAATGATTCCACTATCCCCAAACCACATGTAGATTATCTTTTCAAACATGGTAGGTACTATTAGAAAACTATAACATTGTATTTCTCATGAAAAAAAATTGAAACAAAATTTGTTCCCAAGTAATAATGATTTTTGTTATAAACATAAAATTAATCATCTGTGCTTAAACTCAAGATATTATAATGTATAGAACATTTAACTAGGTTTAGTATTAAAACTCCAAATAAGTGCCAATGAAGATGGTCAAGGAGATAATTTATTTTAAAAAGTCTATTGTATAAGGTAATTAGAGGAGATGGATAATAAATGTCCTCTGTCTTATTTCAGTTTTAAAAATTACATTCTTTTTGTCTCTGTTTCTTTGTCATAATTTAAAAGCATTTTTTTATTTACCTTTATCTTTAATAGTGGCTTTCTCTTGACCAAATAAAATACATTCCTTGGGAAGATAATTCTAAAACATTTGAGATTATGAACCAAGCTTGGTTTAGTAGGGTACTTGTTCTTTAAAAATTTAATTGCGTATAAAAAGTGTCAGAAATTAGTTTTTCCACTGGTACTTCTTTCAAATACAAGTTATATTCAGATTTTCTCAATTTTACTTTTTGATCTTTATTTTCTCATGTGAAATTTTCAAGTGATTCCTGCTTCAACTTGGTAACGTTAAATTTTCCAAAAATATTTTTTACTTTAATTTTAAAGTATAGCTGTTCTACTCCTATAGCATTTTAAAGGAAAGATACTGTCATAATTTGATAATGGGACTAATATAATCTGTAATACTTTCAAAATGTAGGGGGATATACTAATTTAAATTCTGATGTGCTCATGTTTAGGCTTTTCTGTTTAGTTAATCAATTAGTTAATCAAAATTCTCTGCGTAGCCATGGGTTTTTTGCTGTAGTTCAAATATCAGCAAGCTTAAATTGAATTGTCCAAGTTCAGGTTACATACTCATTATTAGCCCATATTTATTACACCTTTTTTGGTGCATATGTGGTACTCAACTTAAGACAGGGTTATGTCCTAGTAAACCCATCATAAATTGAAAATTTCATTCAAAAATTCATTTACTACAGCTCACCTATCCAACGTCTTCACTTAGCCACACAGTACCCTGTGGAACATGGGTTGTTTACCCCCATGATTGTGTGGCTATGCATGAACTGTGCTCGGTGCTGCTGCCCAGCATCACCAGTGGGTACCATACCTCCTGCTGTTCTCATTAGCTCTGGAAAAGATCCAAAATCAAAATATGAAGTATGGTGTCTAATGAATCCATGAATCAATTTTCTGCCAAAGTTGAAAATTCATTAAGTAGAGCACCAACTGTAGTTTGGAAATGTGTTGTAGTAAAAATGACAGTTAAAATAAATAAGGAAAATATATTAAAATCGGTAATGTTAAAGGAAGTAATAATATTTTTAAGTTTTTAAAGTGACCTGTCTTGAAAATAGAGCTCTTTCCTCTTCTTATTAAAAATATCTAGTTTTAGAAACAAATTTCATGTTTGAAGCCTCAGTTTCTTTAAAATTTGTAAGATATTTAGGGGCTCTAAAAATCTGATTCTTTCATTTTATGAAATGCATACCTCATAATATCTTCAGAATATTTAAGTCTCAGTAATAGCGTTTAGACTCTCTTGTTTTTACATATTCTTCTTGGACCTGTAGTTATCTGCCACTCCCAGTGTTATTCATTTCTTCCTTATTGGCATGGGGAGAAATCTTTTCAAACAGACTTGAAACTTAAGATGGTATATTACCATTCTTTAAGATTAATTTGCTAAACAAATTTCTTACATAACTTCAGTGGGGGAAATTCACATTTCTGTAGGCTTAGAATAAGCCTAACAATTTATTTTAAGTATGTGTTAATAAAATTTGCTTGTCTGAATAACCTTATTGCCACCTACTGTGAACTAAAAGATGGGGTAAACTATTTTTAAATTTTGTTTAGTTTTTTTATGATTCAATAAGCATTTACTGAGGACTTGAATCAGTTGAATTATTTAATAATTGTTGAATAGATTAAGAAGATATTCATTGAGCTTATAAAATGTTCTTGCCTTTGTAGAGCTCACAGTCTAATAGAGACAGTAATATAGAATAAATATATCATTGTCTTCCCATATATTTCCATTTACTCTGCTGTACCTATTTGTTAACATGTGTATCTAGACTATGGATGTTTAGATATTAATGCTTTCTTGAGTCTACTTAGTCTACCTAGTCTACCTAGTCTACCTAGTCTACTTGTACTCCAGATCGCTCATATGTAAAATGGTGATAATAGTAGACTGTAGTTTTTGAATTGTTGAGGGCAAGGAGGAAACTAGGAAAGGTTCAGAACATGGGATCATTTTAGGATTCTGGTGTAGTAACAGCATAGTGCTGTCAGAAGGAGCATAAAGAAAAAGGAATTACCTAAAGGGAGTGAGAAGGCGCCTGTGGTAGGCAGAATAATAACCCCCAATTTTTTATTTTTTATTTTTATTTTTTCCCTGAGTTGTAATGCCTGGACCTGTTTACTATTGCCTTATATGGCAAAAGGGACTTTGTAGAAGTGCTTAAGTCAAGGTTCTAGAGGTGAATAGATTATTTGATGGGCCCAGTGTAATCCAAGATAATCCTTATAAGAAAAAGAAGGAGGTCTGGGGCGGTGGCTCAGGGGTTTCAGTGCTTGCCTCACATGTGCAGGGATGCGGGTTCAAACCCCAGCACCACGTTCCCAACCAAGTGTCTGAGCAATGAAATCCACATGAAAACTAAATAAAATTGATTCTCTCTTTCTCTCTTTCCTCTTCTCACTGTCCCTCTATCTTTAAAGAAAAAAAAAAGGAAAAGAAGGAGGTAGTAAAATCAGAAGATGCCAGAAATAGAGATCAGAGTGATGTGATTGCTTGAAACAGGGAAGCTGTGCACCTCTAGAAGTGAAAAAGACAGGAAATATATTTTTTCGTAGAACCTTCAGCCTTGTCAGCTGATTTTAGCCCCCACCCCATAAGACCTGTGTTAGACTTCTGCCTCAAGATATTTATGATAATAAAATTGTGTTGTTTTAAATCACTGTGGTTTTTGACAGCTAAGATTTTTGACAACTACAGTAGAACCTAATTTAGCTCTAGAAGATAAATGATGCCAAAGATATGTATCAGATACAAACAATCATCTCTTCATGTAGATAATTAAAATTAAGCAATATTTTTTCTTTGGAAAGTTTTGCAATACCTTTTTTTAATAATTTTTTAATTTGTTCAGCATAGTCTTTCATATTGGAGGGAATCGTTGTTACATAATCCTGTGTACATGGATGTTGACAAAGTACTTTAACGCTGATCCTAGTCCAGGATCTTACCCCTTTGTCCTCTCCCTGCTCTCATGTCTCCTCTGCATTACCTCCATGTTATAGATAGAAATAAGCATATACATGTGTTTTAATTTTGAAATTTCTGAGTTTCTCTGCCTGCCTGCGTATAGTTGGGCTTCTCATGGAAGTCGAGAGTTCCTAGTTGCATTGATAACCCCCCCATCTCTCCTTCCCCACACTGCCACCCTCCTCTTTCCCCCTACCTTCTTGGTTGTGGTTCCCCCAGATTATGTAATTTCACCTATGTTGTTATTATTATCTAACTTTAGCTAACTTTTATCCTGTCTTGGATTTTACTCTGGCTATCACATATGAGAGAAAACATTCAGCCCTTGAATCTCTGAGTTTGGGATATTTCACTCAGCATAATTTTTCTATCTCCATCCATTTGGCTGCAAATGCCATGATATTGTTCTCTCTAATAGCAGAGTAGAACTCCATTGTGCAATACTTTTAAATATATATATATATATATTTTTTTTTATACTGATTTCTTTAAAATCACACTTACCATATTTTGCTTCATATTATTACTTATTTACAGAACATTTCATTTTTCTTACCAGAGTATAAGTTAGATGAGGAGAGACTATAATTCTGATTTAACTTTGTTTTCCTTCTACCGCTGAGTGATGATGGTATTAGATGATGGTATACAGAATATTATTAGAAATAGAATGGTACTCCCTGGTTCCGAGTTTGAATTCTGGACAAAGTCATATAATTCCAGTGCATTTCTCTTTATTTATCTTTACAATGATAATAAGGTAGCTACCTTATGTTATCATGAGAAGAAAATGAAATATAACAACATTTTTTAAGCTAAAGCATTAATACTATTTAAGAAACAGTTTTTAAATATTCATTAATATTTATTCCAATGGAGAAAGATGTATACAGTTTGAAATACATGTGTTTAATAATGATTGCAGTGGTAATGAATTTCATTTGTATTCTTAAAGGGAGCTAGATAAGAAAATATATTTCAAAGAAAAAAAATAACAATTCAAATCATGGTATTTCACATACTGTTAAAAGAAACCTTGGTCATGAGTCCCTTGCTCATGCCTCCCTGTGTCCTGCTATGCTTCCCATTTCCTAAACGCAGCCAGAAGCCAGGGACGTTGGCTTGATGAAGTTACACTTCAGTCTCTGAGGGCACAGAGCTAGACAGAGAAAGGCAGAGTGGGTTTACAAAACAAATGGAGACAGTCCCGCTCACAATTCCACCGTTTCTGGCTCTGTGCTCTAGCATGAAGTCCATGCTATTTCTATAGTAACACCTTTTCTACTACTGCTAATTTTACTGTTGACTTTTCTGCACATAACACTTATTGAAAAAAAATTTTTTTACTGTTTTCTATAGAATGGGGAAAATGTTGTTTAGATTATAAGCATTTGATTACCACCGTATATTTGGTGGTAAAGTGCAATATTTGCAAGTTCTGATTGAAAACCAAAAGCATGGTCCCCTAGATGAGCAACATATCTAACCTCGACTGCTTTCCGACAGAGAAGCAGAGATTAGCTAAAAAGGGTAACAGAAGGTAGGAGTCAGCAACAGAAGTTGAAGATGAAAGTTAACTCTTCTTAAGACATTTTTACCCAAAAAATCTGAATGTACATTCGTGTTTAAAATTTTCACCTAGCTTTTTTTTTCCCCCAGGGCTGAGGACCGAACTCGGGTCCTTGCGCGTGCTAGGCAAGCACTCTGCCACTGAGCTAAATCCCCAACCCTTTTGACCTAGCTTTTTAAGGCATGCAGAATGTTTTGCTAATTTACATTTTGTCAAGCATATTGTATTTAAATTGAATTGCATATATTTAGTATGAATAAACTCTGTCTCTTTCAGAAATAGTTGTTGCTGAAAGTGTAGTTGTTATAAAAAAATTACTACAAATGCAACCCGCACAACATGGTGAAATTATTAAACATATGGCCAAGCTCTTGGACAGTATCACAGTGAGTATTCATTAAGAAATGTGTGCTGAGTTCTAGTGAATTTTACCCAGTAAATTACATTTTGTTAAAATAAATGTTCATTCTCAAATTAGTGGTTAAGAGAGCTCAGGTGTCTGCATTCAAATTCTGGTCCTAAAATTTCATACTATTTAGGAGGGAATTATATATTTGAAAAGGGAAAAGGATGGTTGAACCCTGTAGTGTTGGGTTGGAATTGGAGAGAGCAGTGTGACCTTCATGGGTTTTTACAGAGAGATTGCTAGGTGTTATATGAATGTATATATACCTGTATATGTTAGTCTAAACATGTGTCCTATATGTATATAAACATGCCAACATCTGTTTCCTAATGCTGTCCTTTAAGAGGGCCTAGAAACAATAACTTAGTACCAATGAGTACTCCATATGCCCAGACCTTGTTTTGTTTTATTGAGAAAAAATTTCATATCATAAAATTTACCTCTTGAAGTATATAAATCAGTGGGTTTTGGCATATTCAAAAGGTTGTACAACTATCACCACTATGTAATTGCAAAACATTTTTATCACCCCTAAAGGAAAAAAAATCCTATATCTGAAATTCCCCAGTCTCCCTTCACTCTATTGTCTTGCCACCACTAATCTCCTTTCTCTGTCTATAGATTTGCCTGTGTCACCTTTTGTTTCTGACTTCTTTCACTTAGCATGCTTTTAATGTTCTTACATGTTGTAGGATGTAGTACTTCATTTCTTTTCATGGTAGATTTTGGTTTGTAAGCACCATTCTCTACTTAAAGGAACCAGGACTCCTTAGAGAAATGCTGATTTGAGAGCTAGGATAAAGAACAAAATGAACTTGGAACATTTTATTGGGCCAACAACAACCACCAAAGTCAAAAACAAAAAAGAAAAAACTGCTTATAGAATAGAGACATGTCAAAAGTACAGAGAGCCAGCTTGGGAGGAGTATGGGGCTCCCACTGGTCAATTTCTGCAACAGAAATAATAAAAGAAATATGACATATAGAATAGGTAAGAATCTATAAGTCTGCACTGAAATAAATGGATGGATAAATGAGTTAAATGAGTAAACAAGTGAATAAATGAATAAAGAAGAATTGAAAGCTCTTTCTCAAAATTCAGAAACAGCTATTAAATGTAGAGGGAATGATGGAATTAGAATTATCACTGTCAACCATCACAGTTGATTCAGACAATGACTATCAACAAATACTAAAAACTAGTGGGTGAAAATTTGAGGAGTCACAGGATGTTTGCACAATCTTAAGGTATATCCTCATAAACTATGTCTTAGTTACAAAGGTTAAAATAGTCACTTAAATGGAGAAACCTGGCAGACATTAGTTTAACCAAATGAACACAATTAACATTGTCAGTATTGAAATCATATACCGTCTAATACGATATGCTGGGGGAAAAAAGTCAGCATCAGTGCCTTTGCATGCCTGCTGAAAATGAGTGATTTGTATCTAATCATTGGGAAGCATGAGACAAACCATGCTGAGGGTATTCTGTTGCAAAACTGGATTATACTTGTTTAAAAAATGTCAGTAGTATGAAATGCAGTGAAAATATCAGTATTTCAAATTAAAAGAGACTGAAAAGGACATGTAAAATGCCACATAAAATTTTGGATTTTCTATTGTAGGTACAATTCAGAACCTCAATAAATCTTTAAATTAGATAGCAATATTGGTTTAGTATTTTAATTTCCCAATTTTAAAACTATTTTGCTGTGGTTATATAAGCATTTCTTTTTTTTTTTTTTAGGAAGTTTATATGTATAAATTTTGGGGTATAACAACCTCACATCTCAAACTTTTATCTAAAAAGAAAATAAAATGTATGTGTATATGTAGAGAACTAAATAACGCAAATGCAGTAAAATGTTCACATTTGGGAAATCTGGGTGGAGGTCATCCAGAAATTCTTTTTGCTCTTCTTATAACTTTTCTGTCAATCTGAAATTATATAAAGAAATTAAATTAAAAATATATTAATCCTGGTCCTGATGCTTTCCAGCTCTGTGTCCTCACGTGACACCCTCTATATTTCCCTTTTCCCATCTGAAAATGGTGATAGTAAAAAATAAACAAAAACTACCTTATAGTATTGTAAGTATTACATTAGTTATCACAAATGATGCTCTTAGAACATTACCTGACACACAGTGGTGCTGCGTAAGTGTTTGTTGCCCTACTTCATGTTCTTCCTCCCTTTAAAACCAACGTTTTGAAGAAATTATCTGGAAAGAATTTCATTTCCTTACCCCAGACTCTTTCCTCAACCCATCACAGTCGTTCTGATTTTGACTCACCAGAACTACACTAATTCTGTTTTTCCTAGATTGCTGTCTCCTTCTTATTAAATCTAGTAGATCATTTTCTTTCCATTTAATCCTTATCATTGCAAGTCACCTCTTCCCTGTTGAATCATTCCCTCCTCCTGAGTTCTGTTAGTACAACTCAACTGGTTTCTCTTCAGACTTTTCAGCCATTTTTTTCTCTGCTGTGTTTGCCTTTTACTATGCCTGATCCTCCAGTGTTGGTTTAAGTATTGCCAAATAATATTCTCTTAGGGTTGTAGTTTAGGAGGGAGCATATTCTTTCCTTCTTTAAAGAGGTGTAATCCATACAAATATCAGAGGGACATTTGTGTAGTAAAAGGTAGTAGATTGCATGGTTAAGAACCTACCATTTCAGACCAATTTTAAATATACGAGGTGGCAAAATTTTCTTACTCTCAGGGAGTTCTTAAAGCATGCAGGGCAGTTATACATTTATCTTAAAGCTAACAGTTGTATGACTCAGGTCAGTTACTTAGCATCTGAGCTTGTGCTACTTCTTGCCAGTAGTCATGAAGACTTTCATTGTTTATTGATTATTTATTCTAATAATCAAAGCCAGAACTTCTCATAAAGATTGTGTGTTGTGTAGGAACAAAGAGAGTGAATTTGGAAACCAGATGACTTGGGTTCAAATTCAGACCTGAAAATTCTGGCTCTTGGGGAAACAACAAGGGTGACCCATTGGAGCCAGAAGACAGTCAAAGGAACAGTCCTTCTTTTGAGTAACTGAAATCCATTGAGATAAAATTATCTACCTCCACAATACACATGGTAAATCTGGGGCCAGAACTAGTCTTGGTTTGCTAGCTGACCTTCTTCCTGGTTTACTATATTCATTTTGTCTCTGCTCAATGATACAGTATGAATTCTGGATTCAGACTTGGAGTTCCACTCTTGGTTCTGACCACTAACAAGCGTAAGATGTGAGCAAGCTTCTTAACTCCTTTGTTTCTCAGGTTTCCTCATATATTAAGTGGGAATAATGATAGGACTTACTTTATAGGGGTTTACCAGTGATAGACTAAGAAATTATATAAAGTTCTCGAAAGCAATGCCTGGAAAGTTGCAAAGTTTCAATAAATGTTAACTATGTAATTTTTAAAAGAAAAAACATAGATCTTATATTCAAAACTTTGATTCCATGGTTATTTAAGCACATAGTATAGTTGAACATATGAAAATTAAAGTTTAAATTTACTTGACTTTTGAATTCATTCAAATTGAAAATGTATCTAACCATATGTATTCTGATTATGAATAGTTTATCCTTTGGTGTGTCTTTCATTTGTAATAAGTACTGCTTTTGGTGTTAAAGGTCTTCAGAATAAAAAGCATACTACCAGAGGATTGTTCTAACAGAATTTCACATAATGCTTAATGGGACAGGATGGATGTTTGTACCATAGAAGAACAATTGGGAGACATATCTATAAGGACTACTAAATAGTATTAAAATAGCACTTTATATATCCCTTGCCCAGATGACTCACTGGACTCCTGCCATTTTACAAGTTATCCTCCCTTGCCCTTCCACCCTGGCGTAACTCAGGCTTCAGTTTCAATGTATACTGAGTCCAGATGTGGAGTATTGCAAGTGATTTGCTGTTGGTATGCAGTTTGTTTAAATTTCTACTGATTTTGACTTTACAAATTTAAATAAATATATGCTTTTGCAGGATTTACTTTAGACTGCTGTACTGTGCAGTGAGCTGATGTTGAAACACAATAGTTTTTAGATTGAGCTGCTTACAGAGTGATCGGTAAAATGTTTCTAGGTGTCTTTCTATAACTGCTGTGGTGGGCCAGAAATCATTCTTTTATTCCAGGCAAGTTAATGGGTTAAAGCAGCAGTGGAAACTGCCTTCTAGTAGAAGATTTGAAAAGTGCACTTAACCACTTGCTCAGGGCATTTAGAATATAGAATCAGGCAAAGTTATTTACAATCCAGGTTTTCTTTGAGAATATTGAAAAACAGAGGTTCATAATGAAAGTATTAGATTACATATGACTGTATGTGCACGCACGTGCGCATTGCTCATGCACATTCCTGTGTGGGTGTGTTTCTTAGTTTGGTTTTCAGTTTTCCTATATTTTCTATGGTTGAAACGATTATAGAGAATAAAGAATGACTAGTTTTCTAATTTGCGGGGGGGGGCTTTTGATAGCTTCAAATCTTTTATAGTAGTGGCCATGAATTCATAGTGTCAGCAACGTATAAATGAGAGTTCTGTTGACTTGACTGAGAGAGGGAGGGCTAGAATCTGAAAATCAGGATTCTGATTCTAGCAAAATGCACAAAAATGTTGACTTTGTTAGTTTCCTAAGCTTTTTAATAAAATGCCATAGTGCCATTACCAAGAGTTTGGAATAAATATATTTGTATTGATTTGTTTTTGTTTTTGTTTTTTTTTTTTTTTGTAGAGAAATTTTCTCTACAGATTTTTAAAATGTTTACTACATGGGGTTTTTATTAGCTCAATTCCAAGAAAATTCTAAATATATCCTCTCTACACCAGTATCCCCACAATATTTTCATCGTAGGCATTAAGATTTAGTGATTTTTAATTTTTTAAAAAATTAAAAATTTTGAATGTGTGCATTATGAATGCTTAGAGTATTAAATATTGTTATTTAAATGTTTGTATATTTCTAAATATGAACAAAATCTTTTAAAACCTTACTATATTTTGGATTGTCTTTTTAATTGCAAAAGAAGATCATAAGTATGTTAAAATGGGGAAATAGATTGTAATGTAATAGAATACTACTTTTTATACTAGTAATTTATAATAAAATATTTAAGAAAAATAAATCTAGCATAACTGAAATCTGAAGTTGCTCGTATATTCTTATTTAGAAGAATCTCTCATTATTGCAGGCAACTTGAATTGTTCCATACTGGAAAATTTAATGTACCACTCAATTACTATTCTTTTATCCCAATTTAAAATAATAGATTGGGAGTAAGGTCTTAATGCAGTGTAACCTTTGGAACATTAGAAATAACCCCTTTCTTTCCAGAAATCAGTGCACAGTAAGGATATTAGTTTTATCACACTGCATGTATTTATTTGTAATAATACTTTGGCCTGTTTTTTATTATGTAAGTATACTGATTTCTTCTATCTTATGGAACTTATTCTAAGTATTAATTTAAAGATGATGCTATTTATAATGTTAGGAAATACATACTTTTTATTTTAATGCTTTTCTGATAACCTCATTCTGATTATAGTGAATGACTCAATTTGGGTATTTGTTATTTTTTTTATGTTATGTTATGAAATGAGTATTTGGAAAGAATTTGAGATGAAAAGGTCCTTAATTCTCACTTCTTCTTTTGCAATCATAGTTTGAATAGCTGTGAAAACTATTCAGAAAATAGTAGAACTTTGAAAAGTTATAAAAAGTCTGTACAAAAAGAGTGTCTTTTCTCATGTTGCTACCATTTAATAATGGCATTCAGCTTTTTTACTTATTATAACAAGCAAATTTTCTATGTGAGGTGAAAATGTTCACAGAAACTAATTTACATACCCTCTCAAATTCATTTTGGAATAGGGGAGGATACAAATAAACAAATAGTAATAAAAGTAATTTACATACTCTAAAATGTTGGTCTTAATGGTACTGATGGAAGGTTTCCAATTTGTAGGAAAGCTGTGATTTTTAAGAAAACAAATTATATTGAAATGTATTTTATTTTAAAAACAATGCCAAAGTGCAGTGTTGGACAAATTTATCTCTATTTCTTCTGCTGACCAAATAATAGATAAGTGTTCCTGATTTTATAAGCAGATGATGATATATTTCCAGTGCTGTAGATGAATATATCTAGAGGATAGTAACAATTTTAATTTGGAATCATGGTTTTAAATGGATCTATTCTTTTATGATATTGTCCTTTGTGTTCTCAAAACGGAAGACAAGTGGAACACCTGTCTTAGGAATCATCTGTGATGATTCTTAATGTGTAGATTCCAGTGTTAATAAGAACCTCAGATATTTTTTAGACATTGGAATTTGAGAATTGTTGCTGTTATAAATAAAAAATAACATGTATCAAAAAAAAAGAATTGTTGTTGTAGAGCAGGGGTCAGCAAATTTTTTCTATAAATTGCTAATTAATCATTATTTTTGGCTTTGAGGGCCTTGTAGTCTTCATGACAATGACTCACTCTGCCTTTACACCACAAAATTAGTGGTAAACAATACAAAAGCATTTGCATGGTCAGCCAGATTTGGTTCAAGAATTTCCCAGTCTCTGGTGAATTCTAGATTCCAAACCAGTGTTTTTTACTGTGTGAATCTTTTCTAAGGCATTCTCTTTGAAATTATTTTAATTAGATTACCTGAGTGCCTATTTTTTGAAAACTAAAGAGAAATCATAAATATAAGAATACTTCCTGACTATACACTTTTTTAAAAAAAAGAGACAGGGACAGTGAGAGAGAAAAAGAGAAACAATTTTATTTTTTTAGTTTTTTATTTGGCTTTTGGTGCTCCCAGACTTTGTTGTGTACGTGGTGCTGGGGTTCAAACTCTCGTAATCATGTATCCCAGGCAAACGCCGTAATCACTGAGCCACTGCTCCAGTCCCCTGGATATACATTTAATGCATGAATACTTGTAAATTCTTTATAATATTCATAATCCTTTCTATATTAATATTAAGGAGAGTATGATCATCTAATTTCTAATGAAAGAATTTGCTTCCATTATTAGGTTCCTGTGGCTAGAGCAAGCATTCTTTGGCTAATTGGAGAAAACTGTGAGCGAGTTCCTAAAATTGCTCCTGATGTTTTGAGGAAGATGGCGAAAAGCTTCACTGCAGAGGATGACCTGGTAAAACTGCAGATTTTAAATCTGGGAGCAAAACTGTATTTAACCAACTCCAGGCAGGTAAGAGGCTACTACTCCTTTAGTCTGAAGCGTCCTGTCCTCTTTCCTCTTTTTCTGGTCAAGTAGCTAAGGTCTGTTCATTCCTTAACTTGTGCATCCAACAGTCAGTAAACCTGTTCATTTGAGAGTCAACTTTAGGTGGTGCTAATGCAAAGAAATGGCATGCAGGTCTAGGAAGGGAGAAAAAAGTTCTATAAGTGGTGTAGTATGTGCTGTCATAGTCCTATTGAGATACAGGGGAAACTTCAGGGGAATTCCTGAAGATCTGAAGTAGGAGGAAGGAGGTCAGATAAAGTTTCATAAAGGATAGGATGCTTGACTGAGGGATTGCAAGGAATGGTTTACTGTAGAGAATAAGGAAAGAAAAGACAGAAGATCAGAGTCATAAGACAGGTTCAAGTTTTTAGGAAACTTCAAGGTGCATCTGGAAGGGTAAGTGCTGTGGTCTGAATGTGTGTGCCTTCCCCCCAAATTAATATGTTGAGATTTCACCAGATGGTATTAGGACGTAGAGCCTTGATAAGTGATAAGGTTGTGAGAGTGGAGCCCTTATGAATGGACGTAGGACACTTATGAAAGAGAACCCTGAGAGCTCACTTGCCTCTTGTACCATGTGAGAACACAGTGAGAAAGTACCATCTCTAATGCAGGCCCTCACCAGGCAGTCTGTATGAAGGTGCCTTGTTCTTGAACCTAGCCTCCAGAACTGTGAGAAGTTCTGTTATTCATAGTCTTCCCAGTCAATGCACTAAGACCTTAGGCAGTTTGAAGTGGCTCATATGCTTTGTCAAATTTTGGGTACACTGTTCTATAGATGTTAAGGAAGTCACTTAAAATTTCTCAATGGTGGGTTAATTTAGCAAAATTGCAGTTTAGAGTGTTTATTCAATTCCACTGAGTAGCCACTGGTTAGAGGAGTCATTTTTTCCCTTTATATAAGAAACAGGAACTGTTGTCTTTTATCCTATATCTGAATTTCTCTTCTTCATGGGTAGAGGATTTGCCTATTTAATAAGATTGAAAAAGGATTTTTTCTGTACCTTGAACTTGCCCTTACAATCTTTTTCTGTTTCCTTTTATTGTTCTATTTGTCTCCCTTCACAAAATTTTCTGCCTGAATCTTTCTGACATTTTTCAGTCCTTATCACTGTGCCCCTTTATTGCAGTCCAATGTTTCGTCCATCTCTCTTTTTTCATATTTCCTATGTGTGTGTGTCTCCCGCTGTGTGCCTTTTCTGCCTGTTTATTCATTCTCTAGAAAGTTGGTGTTGCCTTATAGATTCCTCAGGTTGTTTCCTCAGATTCATTTCTGTATGCTTCATCCCTAATTTGATGTGAATTGTATTATTACAGCTTTGGTTGATTGGTGTGCAAGGTCTATAACCAGATAATTACAAATATTGGAACATATTTTCATGATTTAAATTTAATCATTCTAAGTCTCTTCCAAAGGAACTAGGTGATCCTTTCCAAGTGTTTTACAGATGTCTTCATGCAATGAGATACTTTAAAAAAAAAAAACTGAGCAATAGAAAGACCTATGTTTGCTATTGCATTTCATGTTTATTGATAAAATATGAATTTTAGTAAAGCTGTGTTGGTATGGTACAAGTCATATAGCAACTAGAATATTGTTACTTTCTCTCTGGTTTGGCTAAGGGGTGTGTGTGTGTGTGTGCACGTTTAAGGTGGGAGGAATCATAGCTTATGGATTATTACAAAATATAAGTAATATAAAATAGTATACTAACCTATACTAAAAAAAAAAAAAACTAAAGGTTCTCTCTTTGACCATGTTAACAGTTGCTTCAAATTGTTAGTAGATGGTAGACATTAGAATTTACCAACTAACATTTTTAAGCAACTAATACAAAATATGACTAGTAAAATAAAGGAAAATGCACTCACAATGAATGAAATGATAAGAAATGCACCAGAGAAACAGGAACTGTAAAAGAATCAGATGGCAGTTCTAGAATTTAAAAGTACCATATCGGAAAAACCAGAATCTTGTCTATTTTGAGTAGTAGATATTCTCCAACATTTAATACTTTTCTCTTTTGGTATAGGGTTATAAAGCTGCTTCAATAGGGTTTTTTATTATTATTGTGTTACATTGTGTTTAAGCTTTTTTTATTTTTAAAGCAAGGGACAGAGAGAGAGAAAGAATCAGTTTTTATTTAGTTTTTCATGTGGCTTTCATTGTTCAGACACTTCAATGTGTACATGGTGCTGGGGCTTAAACCCTTGTACTCGTGTATGCCAGGCAAGTGCTGTAACCACTGAGCCAACACTCCAGCCCTGTGTTTAAGCTTTTTTAGATAAATTTCTGTATGCTGAACTCTGGGCTCTTTCAGATGGATATTCCATTTGGAAAATAGTTTTTAATTAACTGTGTGACGACTGCCATAGAATTATTAGGTGTCAATCCAATCATAGGAGGCACGTAGCACTGAAGTCTGCAGGTTCTAAAGACTGTCTGGCTTCAAATACTACATGCCACTTAACAAGTGACACAATTTTGGACAAATTATATAACCAGGTGATATAAGGTAGCAATTTTCATATAATTAATTTTGTCATATTGTAACTTGTGATCCTAAAAATCATCTTGCTGTACAAAATCACATAATAAAAAACTTAGGGGTATTGGGAAAATGTAGCTAGAATCACAACACTCAAAATCTTCATTGACATTGTTTTCTTAAAAGTACTTACTAAAAATAAGAGCAAGTTTTACACATGTTGTTGGCTAAGAAATACATAGAAACTATCGTGAATACAGTTCTTTATCTTGAAAAAGACATGAGATTGCACATAGAAGTTGTACTTGTGAGGTAAATGGTAGAAGAAAGTTAATCTGAAATTGGGTGGGAAGTGATACCATCAATGTGGTGAGTATGGCCCATAACACATGCAGATGTAAACATCTGAGCAGATATGTGAGGGTGTATGTTTCTTATATTCCAAGGCAGCCCATTTCAACTGGGTGCATTTTTCTGCCTTCACTTAGTGTTTCTTGCAGAAGAAATCACACACAATGCTCACATTATGATCAAATTGCTCTGTAATACATCAACTCAGTTGGAACAAATGCACATTTTCAAAACAAGCATTAGAGCAGAACTGACTGTACCTACCACACAAAGTTGTTTTGAGGATCAAATGAGACAGCCCATGTAAAATGCTTATATTTCCTGAAACACGATATTGCTTAGTTCATGTTAGTTACCCTACTGTTTTTGAACTCTAGTTTATACTATTAACCAAGTGCTAGATATCTTAGAGAAAATGATTATTTACAGTAAAATTACAAATTCAGTTACTGAAAATCTATTTTTTAGAAGAAGGCTCATTTGGACTTACCCGACTGAGAAAAGAATGATGAAACTCCTCTTTTGATAGTTCATGAAGAAAAACATTGTTAGTATAAATATCAACAGTAGAAAACACTGTTAGAATATGCTCATGGGAGAGTAATTTCACTGTTTGTATAGGGGGAAAAGTTAAAGGGCTTTCAAACTAGTGGAAGTTGCTCTAGAGAGCTCTTAAGACAAAATGTAAAACTTTAGTATGACTTCATTTAATATGCCTACTCAAGTTTGAGGCAGAAACCTAGGATTTGATTAAATATATTAATAGGAATTTAAAAGTGAATGAAGGATACTTTAAAAATTTTAATAGTGCACTGTCTTTTAAGTGTAGTTAATATTTTTCTTAGCTCATGTTTTCATTTTTTGTTATTAAATATTGTAAACCTTTGGGAGCTGGAGAGGTTGCTCAGTGGTAATACACCTGCCTGACACGTGTGAGGACCTGGATTCGATCCCTAGCAGCACATACACAATTAATTGGAGGAAAAACAAAACCAGATGAAAAAATAAATTCTCTCTCTCTTAAAAAAATATTGCAAATCTATGGAAAAGTACATAGTAGGATAAATACAAATGTATACCCTCCATTAAAATTAAATTGACTTGTGCTTCTCTGATTGCTAGTGATGTAGAACATTTTCTCATACATTTATGGGCTTTTTGGACTTCCTCCATTGAGAAATTTCCTGAGCCCATTTACTGATTGGATTATTTGTGATTTTGGTGTTCAGTTTTTTGAGTTTTTTGTATATTCTGGATATTAGCCCTCTGTCCAAGGTGTAGCAGGCAAAGATTTTCTCCCATTCTGTAGGTTCTCTCTTGGCACTCTTGACTAATTCTTTAGCTGTGCAGAAACTTTTTAGTTTAATGGCATTCCATTCATTTATTCTTGGCTGTAATTCTTGCACTATGGGAGTCTTGTTAAGGAAGGTAGTGCTGATAACCTATGTTGTGTAGTGTTGATCCTATTTTTTTCTTCAAGCAATTGTATAGTTGCTGGTTTAATTTCCAGATGCTTAAACCATTTTGATTTGATTCAAATCCAAACTTCACTGAGATTCTATCTCACTCCTGTCAGAGTAGCACAAATGAAGAATACGAACAATGGCAAATGCTGGAGGGGTTGTGGAAAGGGAGGACCACTTGCACACTGTTGGTGGGACTGCAAGCTTGTACAGCTACTCTGGAAAGCAGTGTGGAGACTCCTCAAAAAACTGGGGCTGGAACCACCTTATGACCCAGCTATCCCACTCCTGGGTGTTTTTCCAAAAGAGCTAGAATTGGCATATTATAGAGATATAGCTTCATTAATGTTTATAGCAGCTCAATTTACTATAGCTAACTATGGAACCAACCCAGATGCCCCTCACTTGACAAGTAGATTCAAAAACTATAGTACATATGTACAATGGAATTCTACTATACTATTAGAGAGAACAATATCATGGCATTTGCAGCCAAATGGATGGAGATGGAAAAAATTAGCTAAGTGAAATATCCCAAACTCAGAGACTCAAGGACCAAATGTTTTCTTTCATATGTGGAAGCTAGAAAACAATTGGAAACAGACTGAAAGTTGGCTAAGATAATAATAACCTCAACATGGGTGAATTTTTACACGAACAAGGGGAACCTTGCCTATGATGCTGAGGGTAGGAAGGTGGTGGTAATAAGAGGGTTATCAAGGCAGCTGGAGGGAGGTAGTAGGGATGTTATCAACCCAGTGGGGAACCTGTGACTTCCATGAGAAGACCAACTAACACAAGGGTAAAGTAGGGGAAGCATGGGATTGGTGGGAACCCAAAAAGGGAGAAATCATGAATTGGCGTCAGCCTTGGCTTGCTCTGTCATTATGCATGTGATCATGATTATGTGGCAGTGATTCCCTCCTATACATATGACTATGTTGACGAATAAAAAGAATTTAAAAAGATTAAATTGACAGTCAGCATTTGCTGTATTTGTCACTCCTTTTATAAAAGGAGTATACGAGATAGAACTAAGTTCTATCAAGCCCTTGTTCACATCTGTCTCTCTTCTCTGTTGGTAACCACTGCCATGTTACTGGCTTTTCATTCAGTCATGCTTATTTTATGTTTTTATAATATAAATATGTATTAATAAACAAAAGTATAGTATTGTTTTATCATTATGACATCTTGCATGTGTAAATATTGCATGTTATGTATATTCTTTTTCACTTAATATGTTTTGGATATTATATATAGATATAGTTTGTTTATTTTCATTGTTTTCTCATATTCTGTGAGACAATTACATTTTTACTTTTGTGATATTAAAAAAGACAGTACTTTTTTTACTGATAGAGTACTTCATAATTTTTTGTGAGAAATTTTATCAGTCACACTGATGTTTTGGGGATCCCTCCTGAAGTTAAAAAAGCAAATTTTTATCTTACTTTGTCATTCAGATCTTTGGAGAAATCTCCTTCCCCCAAGGTTCTTTAATATGCTTTAGCAAAAGAAGGCTCAGGTTCTCTGCAGTGACATCTCTACCCTTTTCTTGATTTTTTTTTAATTTTTGGCATTAAAAATCTAAACTAATGTATATAAAGGAAGACCTTATAGAAAACTCTTTTTAAGTTGAGAAAAAGATCCTGTTAAAAATTCCATCCAAGTCACAGAAAGAACCTTGTTTAGTCATGAAATTATAAAATTGATTAGACAGAATGCTAGCATTGCTTAGATTTATCCCTAGTGTAGGTTTTGAAATTATGAAGCTTTCCTTATTTTACCAAATACATTTATCATCTTTCCTGAAAAAAACCAAACAATAAATGGACCCATTGTTAATCTTTACTATGTTGAATACTGAATTTTGTGTTCTTTCCTTAAATTGAGAACTGATTTTATAAATATTTTAATATAAATACATAATTTCTCAAAACTAAAAATATTGAAAATTTCAACAATTTTTTCCTTTTTTTAGTTAAGAAATTTAGTTGTTTTACAAACAAAAATGAATCCAAAGTAACAATAAGATCTGTATATATTTATAAATTGGAATTACCCCCTAGATCCCTCCCTTTACTCCCTTCACACCTTCCCAACCAGCTCCCTCCCCCCTCCTTCCCAATACACATCTGTGAATGCCCTAGATTATGTGTTACTACGTCTTTTCTGGGTCTAATACATAAGATTGACTACCTTTCACATGGGCTTGGGTTTAGCTCCAGTCTCCACAGATAAGTGAATAGATTTGACCCTTGACTGTGGATTAGGCCAACTTCACTCAACATCATTTCTTCCATCACCATGCATTTACCTTCAAAGGCTGCAATTTCATTGTTTCTAATTGCTGAGTAGAACTCCATGTTGTATATGTACCACAGTTTTTGTATCCATTCATCCAGAGAGGGGCATCTGGGTTGGTTCCATAATTTAGCTGTTGTAAATTGAGCTACTACAAACATAAATTTGGCTGTGTTGCTGTAATGTGCTGATTCTAAATCTCCTGGAAAAATACCCAGGAGAGGGATAGCTGGATCATATGGTGGGTTCATCCCTATATTTTTGAGGATTCTCCACACTGCTTTCCAGAAGGGCTGTACCAGTCTGTAGTTCTACCAACAGTGTGCTTGTGTTCCTATCTCTCCAGTATCTATTATTGTTTATATTCTTCATTTTTACCAATCTGACTGGAGTGAGGTAAAATCTTAATGTGGTTTTGATTTGCATTTCTCTGATTACTAGTGATTTAGAGTGCTTTCTCATATATTCATTGGCTTGCTCAATATCCTCTGTTGAGAAATTTCTATGTAGCTCTTTGGCCCATTTACTGATTGGGTTGTTTATGTTTTTGAGGTTGAGGTTATTGAGGACTTTGTAAATTCTGGATATTAGTTCCTTGTCAGGAGAATCACAGGCCATGATTCTTTCCCATTCTCTGGGAAGTCTCTTGACAATTTTGATCAATTCTTTAGTTTGTGCAAAAGCTTTTTAGCTTTATGACATCCCACTCACTGATATTTAACTTTACTTCTTTCACTTTAGGAGATATGTTGAGAAAGTTTTTGCCTACTCCCAAATGCTAGAATGTTGGTCCTAACTTTTCTTCCAGCAGTTGCATAGTAGCTGCTTTAATTCCTAGTTCCTCGATCCATTTTGATTTGATTTTTCTATAAGATGAAAGATAAAGATCTAATTTCAACTTTCTGCAAATGGCTGTCCAGTTTGTCCAGCACCATTTGTTAAATAGGCTGTCAGATATTTAAAGATTTGTGGGTTTGTCTCAGAGTCTTCTAATTCTATTCCATTGGTCTTCATTCATATTTTGATACTAGTACCATGCTGTCTTTATTACTACAGCTCTATAGTATACTTTTAGATCTGGTATAGTAAAGCCACCTGTTTCATCTTTCTTGGTTAGTAATGTTTTCGTCATTCTGGATTTCTTATTGTTCCAAATAAATTTGAGAATTGCTTTTTGTGTATCTGTAAAGAATGACATTGGTATCTTGATGGGAATTGCATTGAATCTAAAGAGCTTTTGGCAGAATGGCCATTTTTATTATATTAATTCTGCCTAACCAAGATATTTCCATCTTCTCAGGTCATCTTGGATTTTATTCTTTAGTGTCCAATAATTTTCATTGTAGAGGTCTTGACTTCCCTTGTTAGATTATGTCCCAAGTATTTTATTCTTTTCAAGGACATTGTGAATGGGACTGATTTCCTGATTTCTTCTTCTGTCCTATTATTGTTAGTGTATAGGAATGCTATTGATTTATGGGTATTGATCTTGTAGCCTGCCACTTTGCTAAATCTGTTTATAAGTTCAAGCAGTTTTCTGGTGAAGTTTTTTGGATCTTCCAAATAAAGGATCGTATTGTCAGCAAAAAGGGAGAGTTTCACTTCCTCTCTTCCAATTATTATCCCTTTGATTTCCTTCTTTTGCCTGATTGCCCTGGCTAGGTCTCAAGAACTATATTGAATAAAAGCTGTGAGGGGGCTGGAGCAGTGGCTCAGCAGTTACGGCACTTATCTGGCAAGCGCAAATACATGGGTTCAAACCCCAGCACCCATGTCCACAACTAAGTGTCAGAGCAACAAAAGCCTTGTGAAAAACTCATAAAAATTGCTTCTCTCTTTTTCTCACTGTCCTTCTCTCTTAAAAAAAAAAAAAAAGTGGTGAGAGCAGACAGCTTTGTGTTGTTCCCAACTTTAGTGGAAATGCTTTCAGCTTTTCTCTATTTAGTATTAAACTAGTCGAGGTTTTGGCATACATAGTTTAGATAAGTTCCTTTGATCCCTATTTTCTCTAGAGTTTTGAGCATAAAAGGGTGCTGTATTTTATCAAAGGCCTTTTCTGCTTCAATTGAGATGATCATATGGTTTTTGTCCTTAATTCTGTTTAAGTGATGGATTACATTAATTGATTTACGTATGTTGAATCAGCCCTGCATACCTGGAATGAAGCCCACTTGATCATGATGAATTATCTTCTTGATATGTTTTTGAGTATGGTTTCCTAGAACTTTATTAAGGAGTTTTGCATCTAGGTTCATCAGTGCTATTGGTCTGTAGTTTTCTCTCTCTTTTTTTTTTTTTTGATGTGTCCTTGTTGCATTTTGGTATCAGAGTTATGGTTACTTCATAAAATGTGATTGGAAGGGTTCCCTCCTTTTCAATTTCTTGGAATAGCTTTAAGAGGAGAGGTGATAGCTCCTCCTCAAAAGTGTGGTAAAAGCAAGGAAACCATCAGGTCCTGGGATTTTCTTCTTTGGTAGGCTTTTAATTGCTGTATGGATTTCAGTGCCTGTTATTGGGCTGTTTAGGATTCAGTATCAACCTGTGTCAATTTAGGGACATTGTAATTGTCTAATTTGTCCATGTCTTCCATATTGTATAATTTAGAGGAGTATAGTTTTTCAAAATATGATCCTATAATTTGTTGGATTTCCATGGGGTCATTGGTGATTGCTCCCTTTTCATTGATGATTTATTGATTTGCTTCATTTCTCTCCTTCTTTTAGTGAGATTGGCTAGGGGGCTATCAATTTTATTTATTTTTTCGAAAAACCAGCTCTTTGTTTCATTAATCCTTTTTATTTTTTTTTGTTCTCAATTTCATTGATTTCAGCTTTGATCTTGATTATTTCCTGTCTTCTGCTGGCTTTGCGATTAGATTGTTCTTCCTTTTGTATGGATTTGAGGTGGAGCATGAGCTTATTTATTTGTTATCTCTCTTCATTTTTAATATGGGCATTCAGTGCTATCAGTTTTCCCCTTAAGAATGCTTTCATGCTGTCCCAGAGGGTTCGATATGTTGCATCTTCACTCTCTTTCTCTTCCAAGAATTTTTTGATTTCTGTTCTCATGTCTTCTTGGATTCATTCTTCATTTAATAGGGTATTATTCAATCTCCATGAATATGTGTGTTTTTTGTTATGATTTATGCTGTTGATTGCAAGGTCATGGTGTTGTGGTCTGATAGGATACATGGAATTATGCCTACTTTTAAATATTTGCTGAGATTTCCTTTATGAATCAGAATATGGTCTGTTTTAGAGAAGGATCCATGTGCTGCTGAGAAGAAGGTGTATCCACTGATTTGGGATGGAATATTCTATATATGTCTGTTAAGTCCATTTTATTTATGGAGTTGTTTAGGCTGGAGATTTCTTTATTGAATTTTTGTTTTGATGATCTATCTGTTGGTGACAGAGGAGTGTTGAAGTCACCCAGTATTATTGCATTGAGGTCCACAAGTGGTTTTTTGTCATGAAGTAATTTATTCACATAGTTGGGAGCACTGTTATTTGGAAAGTATATATTTACTATGGTTGTATCTTACTGTTGTAAGGTTCCCTTTACTACTAAGTTAGTGACCTTCTTTATCTCTTTTCATTAGTTTATGTTTGAAATTACTTTATCAGATATAAATATTGTGACACTGGCTTTCTTTCTTGGGCCATACACATGGCAGATTTTTTTTTTCCATCCTTTTACCCTTAGTCTGTGGATGTCACTGCCTGTTAAGTGGGTCTCTTGTAAGCACCTTATTGTTGGATTTTGTTTTTTGATCCAATCTGCTAATCTGTATCTTTTGTGTGGTGCATTTAGACTGTTCACATTCAGTGTTATAATAGAAGTGTGTATGTGGCTCATAATCATGCTGTATAATTAGTAAGTTTTGTGCTGTCTTGGTTGGGAATTGATAGGATGTTCTTTTTGTTAAGTTTGGGTATTGATTGCTTGTTCTTCTATCTGCAGCATATTTTTGAGGAATCTTTGTAAGACTGGTTTTCTGCTCACAAATGCTGCCAATTTGATCTTCTCATGAAAAGTTCTTATTTCCCCCTCAAGTATGAAGCTGAGTTTTGCCAGGTATAGTACTCTAGGCTACATATTGTGGTCATTCAGACATTGAAAGATTTCTTTCCATGACCACTTTGCCTCCAGAGTCTGGGCTAAAAAGTCAGAGGTAATTCTTATTGGTTTGCCTCTGAATGTGATTTGGTGTTTCTCCCTTGTTGCTTTTAATATCCCTTCCTTGAGATCCCTGTTGTACATTTTGAATATCATGTGTCTTGGTGAATTTCCCATTGGATTAGGCCTATTTCGTGTCCTGTAAGCTTACTGGATGAGAATATCTGACTCTATTTTTATATGGGAAATGTTTTCTTTCACAATTTCATGAGGATTTCCCTCATACAATTCATTTGTGTTTTAATCTATTCTTGTATCCCAATTACTCTCAGATTATTTCTTCTCATTTCATCCCAGATATTTATAAAACTCTGATCATGTTCTTTAAGTTGCTTTTCTTTTTGTCATCCGTTTGCTTAAGCTTGCTCCACCTGTCCTCATTGTCAGAAGTTCTTTCTTCAATAGTTGAGGTTATATTTTCTACAGAATTTAGTCTATTATTA
>PVKS010016389.1:0-44060 GCA_004027875.1 Aplodontia rufa | reverse complement strand
AGCATCTATTATTGTTTATTTTCTTCATTTTTGCCAATATGACTGGTGTGAGGTGATATCTTAATGTGGTTTTCATTTGCATTTCTCTGATTACTAGTGATTTAGAGCACTTTCTCATGTATTCATTGGCTTGATCATTGTCGTCTGTTGAGAAGTTTCTGTTTAGCTCTTTGGCCCATTTATTGATTGGGTTGTTTGTGTTTTTGTAGTTGAGATTTTTGACGATTTTGTAGATTCCAGATATGAGGCCCCTGTCAGAGGAATCATAGCCCATGATTCTCTCCAATTCTGTGCGAAATCTCTTGACTCTTTTGATTATTTCTTTGGCAGTGCAAAATCTTTTAAGCTTTATGGCATCCCAATCACTGATTTTTGACTTTACTTCCTTCACTTTAGGAGAAATGTTGAGAAAGTCTTTGCCTAGTCTCAAATGTTGAAGTGTTGGACCTAATTTATCTTCCATCAGTTGCAAGGTAGCTCGTTTAATTCCTAGCTCCTTGATCCATTTTGATTTAATTCTCATTCAAGGAGAAAGATATGGATCTAATTTCAACTTTCTGGAAGTGGCTGTCCAGTTTGTCCAGCACTATTTGTTGCAAAGGCTGTCTCTCCTCCATGTAATATTTTGTCCCTCTTTGTCAAAAATCAGATATTTAAAGATTTGAGGGTTTATTTCAGGGTCGTCTATTCTATTCCCTTGGTCTTTCCCTATTTTGATACCAGTACCATGCTGTATTTGTTACTACAGCTGTATAGTATAGTTTTAGATCTGGTATGACAAAACCGCCTGTTTAGTCTTTTTTGCTTAGTACTGTTTTGGCAATTCTAGGTTTCTTATTGTTCCAAATGTATTTCAGAATTTCTTTTTCTATGTCTGTAAAGAATGACATAGGTATATTAATAGGGATTGCATTAAATCTATATACAGCTTTTGGTAGAATGACCATTTTATTACATTAATTCTGCCTAACCAAGAGCATGGAACATCTTTCCATCTTCTTAAGTCATCTTGGATTTCATTCTTCAATGACCGATAATTTTCGTTGTAGAGATCTTTTAATTTCCCTTGTAAGGTTAATTCCCAAGTATTTTATTCTTTTCGAAGATATTGTGAATGGGACTGATTTCCTGATTTCTTCACCAGTCCTATTATTATTAGTATAGGAAAGCTATTGATTTATGGGTGTTTATCTTGTAGCCTGCCACTTTGCTAAATCTGTTTATAAGTTCAGGAAGTTTTCTGAAGGTGTTTTTTTTTTTTTTTGATCTTCTATATATAGGATCATGTCGTCAGCAAAAAGGGAGAGTTTGACTTCCTGTGTTCCTATTTTTATCCCTTTGATTTCTTTCTCTTGCCTAATTGCTCCAGTTGGGTCTCAAGAACAATATTGAATAAAAGTGGTGAGAGCGGACAGCCTTGCCTTGTTCCAGATTTTGGTGGAAATGTTTGAGCTTTTCTCTGTTTAGTATTATACTAGCTGAGGATTTAGCATATATAGCTTTTACATGGTTAAGAAATGGTCCTTTGATCCCTGTCTTTTCTAGAGTTTTGAACATAAAAGGGTGCTGGATTTTGTCAAAGGACTTTTCTTCATCCATTGAGATGATCATATGGTTTTTGTCCTTGATTCTGTTTAAGTGATGAATTACGTTAATAGTTTTGCGTTATGTTGAACCAGCCCTGCATATCTGGGATGAAGTCCACTTGATCATTATGGATTATCTTCTTGGTAAGTTTTTGAATATGGTTTGCTAGGACTTTATTAAGGATTTTTGCATCCAGGTTCATCAGGGATATTGGTCTGTAGTTTTCTCTTTTTTGATGTATCCTTTTCAAGTTTTGGTATCAGAGTTATGGTTGCTTCATAAAAAGTGGATGGGAGAGTTCTCTCCTTTTTCATTTCTTGAAATAATTTAATAAGGAGAGATGCTAGTTCCTTCTCAAAAGTGTGGTTAAAAATCAATGGGGAAGCCATCAGGTCCTGAGCTTTTCTTCTTTGGTAGACTTTTAATTGCAATATGGATTTCAGTGCCTGTGATTGAATTGTTTAGGAATTCAATATCATCCTGTGTCAATTTAGGGATGTTGTATGTGTCAAGAAATTTATCCATTTCTTCCCAATTATCAAGTTTGGAGGAGTATAGGTTTTCAAAATATGATCTTATAATTTGCTGGATTTCTGTGGGGTCAGTGGTGATCACTCCCTTTTCATTGGAGATTTTATTGATTTGCTTCATTTCTCTCCTTCTTTTGGTTAGATTGGCTAGGGGTCTCTCTATCTTGTTTATTTTTTCAAAGTACCAGCTCTTTGTTTCATCAATTCTTTTTTTTTTTTTTGTTCTCAATTTCATTGATTTCAGCTCTGATCTTGATTATTTCCTGTCTTCTGCTGGCTTTGGGGTTAGATTGTTCTTCCTTTTGAAGGACTTTGAGATGGAGCATAAGCTTATTTATTTGGGATCTCTCTTTATTTTTAATGTGCATACTCAGTGCTATAAATTTTCCCCTTAGAAAAGGTTTCATGCTCTCTCAGAGGTTTTGATATGTTGTGTCTTCATTTTCATTCTCTTCCAAGGATTTTTGGATTTCTTCTCTCACATCTTCTTGGATCCATTCTTCACTTAATAGGGTATTATTCAATCTCCATGAATATGTGTGTTTTCTGTTATGATTTTTACTGTTGATTGCTAGGGATGCCATGATTTCTTTATTCATTTATCAGTTGAAGGGCACCTTGGTTTGTTACATAGATTAGCTATTTTGAATTGAGCTGCTATGAGCACTGATGTGACTGCATCCCTATAGTATGTTGCTTTTAGGTCCTTTGGATATATACCAACGAGTGGGATAGCTGGGTCAAATGGTGGATCTATTCTAACTATTTGGAGGAATCTCCAAACTGACCTTTTCCATTCTTTGGAAGGAGAGGCATCACTAGGGCATAGTAGCAATTCCAGCTGTCCTGCCACAGGCTGAGCCATCTCACACTAGGAAACATAGCCTCTACTTTGACTTTTCAATCTCTCATCAGACAGTTATTTAATTTGAGCATATATTTAAGTGATTTTATAAACTAAATCTAGTTTAATTTTTAAACAAACCTTTGTGTATAGATTTAGTGTACACCACACTACTCAGGAATGCATTGTTATTTAGGTGTGGATAACATTCATTTATTATTTATACAGCATTCAACAAATATTTGCTATGTATTATGAATTATCTGAAGTCCAAGGAATACCTATACTAAAATAAATAAAAAAAAACGATTTCTGCCTTCATGGAGTAAATGTATTATTAGGATATTTTAAATGATGCTGAGGTAACAAGCATAAATCTCAGTGGCTTTACCCAGTAAAAGTTTATTTTCTCACTCAGGGATGCACTACATATATACCACATATGTTAGAGGTGCTGGTTTTCACAAGTAATTCTGGTTGATGAATAATCTTTTTCTCAATAATTATACCTACCAGAACATGTGACCTCTTCCTTGAGCTCTTAAAAAATGGAAGAGAGCTTAGATTTTTTACATTTGGTTTGGATCTGGTGTATGTAACTTTGACTAAAAGAACCAGTCACAAGAACAAAGGCCCTTCCTACCTTAAGAGTATCAAAAGAGTAAGACTTAGCACATGAATATTTACTAAGCAATAGCATCTCTGCCATATGATAGAGAAAACAAATTATATTATCAGGAATATATATGTATATTATATACTGTGGATAAAAATAAAGGAGAGTAGAGAGTGCAGGGTATGATAGAATGGAAAGGACTAGGATTTTAAATGAAAAGTGAGATAATGATTCACTATAAAGGAGCACAAGCAAAGCTTTGAGTAAGATAAAGGTATAGAGCATTCCAAGCAATGAAATGTAAATGCAAAGACTATGCTTTGGAACAGTCAATGTGGAGGAACAGCTATAAGGACAGTGCTGCTGAACAGGAATGAATGAAGGAGAGGCTAGCTGAGATGAGGTCAGAGGGGTGAAGTAATGTGAAGTGAGGGCTCTGATTTTCATTCTAAGATGAAGATACATTGGATGCTTTAATGTAGAAGATCATGTAATATTTTAACGAGATCATTGAAAGAGACAAGGGTGATACCAATGAAACTAGCCAAGACTTTGGAATAATATTTATGAGAAATGTGAGTGTCATTTTCTATTGTGCAGTAGAGTGGTGAGAAGTAAACAGCTCTGAGAGTATTTTGAAAATAGAGTTTAAGTTTGCTAAAAATAGGATGTGCAAAAAAGGAACAAGTCAATGTTGGATGCAGAATTATGACCTGATCAACTGGAATAGGGTTTCAGTTCTGGATTGCATAAATTTGAGATTTTATTGAATATTTAACTGATAATGTTAAGTAAACATTGGATCTAAGATACCAAAGTTCAAAGGAGAGATGCAGAATTGGGGATATCATTTTAAGCCACAGACCAATAGATTATATTAAAGCCATGAGTCTAGAAAGGAAATGTTCAAGAATCAACCCACGGTGCACTCCAAAATTAATATGTGGGATTTTGGGGAGAAGAACCTAGACAGGAAAACAAGATTTCTATAAAAGAATTAAGGAGAGCACTCTTGGAACTGGAGCGTTGGCTCAAAAGTTACAGTGCTTGCCTGGCATGCATGACGACGTGGGCTCAAACCCTAGCATCATGTACACAACAAAGTGTTGGAGCAACAAAAGCCACATGAAAAACTAAATAAAATGGATTCTTTCTTCCTCTCTCTCACTGTCCCTCTCTCTCTCTCAGAAAAAAAAAAGGAGCACTCTTCAATTTGCATAGATCCAAGTTTCTTTCTATTACCATATTACCTCTATTGGAAGAATTGCTTTAACATTTCTAAGGGCATAATTCTGCTATCAATGGATTCACTCAGCTTTTTTTTTGTGTGTGAAAAATATATTTTATTTCTTCATTTTTATATTTATGTATTTATTTAGCGGAGATGCGGGAGATGTAACCTAGGACCTCATGCAAGTCAATTCTCCATTTATATGAAAGCATTTTTACTGATGTCATATTCTGCAGTGAAAACATTTATATTTTTAAAAGACTATATTAGGTCCACAGCAAAATTAAAAGAAAGGTACAGAGATTTCTATATCTCCCCAATGATGCATATTCATAGTCTTTCCCATTATTATGATCCTCTACCACAGTGCCACATTTGTTAATTTTGATGAATCTATATTGACACACCATTAATTTCCTTTAGTAGATAGTTTGTATTAGGATTCATTATTGGTGTAGTGTTATATACATTTGGGAAAAAATGTACAATAACATGTATTTACAACTATAATATCATATAGTGTAATATTGCTGCCTTAAAAATCCCCTGTGTTCTGCCTATTCATACCCATCTCTTCACCAACACCTGCTTATCCCTGATGGTTTTTTTTTTTTTTTTACTGTTTGCATGGTTTTCCTTTTCCAAAATACCATAGACTTGGAATCATACACTCTGCAGCCTTTTCAGATGGATTTGTTTTACCTGGTGAGTCATCCCACTTCTTGTTTAGTGAGCTGTCTATTAAGGTCTTTGACTCGTTCTTTTCATCCATCTTTTTGGCTTTTGTTTGTTTTACTCTTTTCTTTTTATTGAACTTTAAGATTTTTTTTAAGATTTTGTTTAACAGTACTTATTAAGATGTTTGTTTTGCAAATATTTTCTTCAAGTCTATGGTTTGTTGTGTTAGTCATCCTGTCATCACAGACAAAAACACATGACAAGAGTAACTTAGGGAAAATTTATTTTGAGCTCATGGTTTCAGAAGTTCTGTTCATGGCCTGTCAACTCCGTTGGTCTGGACCTAAGGTGAGACAGAGTTTCAGAGGACTAATGGCAGTCAAGAAGCAGAGATAACAAGAGCAAAGGGGCAGATGTAGTCCAAAGACTTGCCCCAAGTGACCTACTTCTGGTCACACCTCATCTGCTTACAGTTCCCACCCAGTAGGCCATTCAGCTATCAATGGATTAATCCATCAAACGGAATCTACTCATAAGGTCAAATTCTTAATCATTGCCTAAAAGCTCCACCTTTGAATCTTGCTTGTTGGGAACCATGCTTCCTATGCTTGAGATTTTTGGGGGACATTTCAGTTTCAAAGCATAATATTTTTATTTTTATTCTCTTAAAATTGATTTAAAATGAGTAAGAATTTTAATTTTAATAAAATCCAGTTTGCCAATTCTTTCTTTCTTGGCTATGCCCTTGGGGTCACATGAAAAAAGTTGCCACTGAAATAAGGGCTATTTAACTTTATTCTAATGTTATCTTCTAGAAGTTTAATGATTTTCCATATTGCATATAGGTCTGTGATATATTTTGATCTAAGTTTTGTGAACCATGCAATATTGGTTATTTTTAAGAAGGAAACAGAGCACTAGTTTGGGAAGATTGTGTTGTCTTTATCCATCAACAATTGAATCTTTAACCCCAAATACCAAGAGGCTATCCCTTCATTCAAACTCAATTCAAAAGATAAGGAAAGGAAAAAAAAAGTTCTTCTTTGTACCTCAGCATTGGATCAATATGATACAGATAGCATTCCTTTCATTTCATAGGCATAATATTAAATAATTAATAAGTGTTGAATAAGCTAATGTATATAAAGAGCCTTGAATAATGTCCAATATATAGAAAATTCTTATTAAATATTAACTATTATAATTTCTATTCTCAGATGAATCCTGTCCGACACCATTTAGGTATTTTTATTAAAAATCAGACTCATTATTCATTATCAAGTAAGTCAATGTTTAATTTTCTAGATTTCCTCAGCTCTCAATGGTTGCTATAATCTTTCTTAGAAGTTCATGTCATAAAATTATGCTAATCATTTTTGTTGAAACTTCAATTTGCCTATCTAAATTCTGGATGACATGCAAAATCTAGCCCAAAGCTTCTTAATCCTTAAAATGAATGGAAATCACTGCAGGATCTTTTTAAAAGGTCAGTTGTGATCTAGTTGATTTTGGGTGGGGCCTGAGGTTGTGAATTTTTAGAAACTACAAGTGGAATGATAACATTGTTGCTGGTCACAGTACCAAATTTTGTGTAATAACGTACTGGTCATTTTTCTTGTGACCGACTGACTCACTTGCTCCTTTACTCATCCACAAAATACATTTTATTTAGGATCAGTTCTTTGCCAGGTATTTTACAAAAAATAGTGGATACAGTGGTGGAGAGTATGAGAGTAAACGGACATCAAATAATAATGAAAATATAAGTAAAATTGTAGCCACAGAAAGTGTATGATCCTCTAGGATACCCACTGTACCCTCTCTCACTATCTCCTCCCTTCACACAATGCTGAAAGCTGAAATATGTGTTCCTTGTCATGCAACTCACCTTTTCTGTGGAGACCAGGTGTCTCCTACCTGTGTGCCACTTTCTGCTTTTCCCTGCTTTTTTCTTTTTTTCTGCTTACACTTTCTCATTTTCCTCTCCTCCTGTTTAGTCTCTCTTCTCCCTTGCTAACCATGATCTAGTTCTGCTCAAAGTATTTCCAAGATAGAGCTTTGTTTCACCAAATGTAGCCACCATATTTTTCTCTTTGTACAATGGAGCAGGTTGGGTACAGAACATACTTTGTGCTATGGTTTGGATATGAAGTGTCCCCCCAAAGTTCATGTGTGAGACAATGCAAGAAAGTTTAGAGATCAAATGATTGGTTTATAAGAGGTTTAACTGAATCAATGCATTAATTCCCTGATAAGGATAAACTTGGTAATAACTATAGGCAGGTAGGGTGGGGCTTGAGGAGGTGTGTCACTGGGGGTGTGCCCTTGCAACTTATATTTTTGTCCTTGTTGAGTAGAGCCTTCTCTGTGTTCCCTGGTGTCCATTGCTGATCTGCTTTTCTCTGTCACACTCATCTGCCCTGATGTTCTGCTTCACCTCAGGCACAAGGAATGGAGTTGGCCTTCTATGGACTGACATATCTGAAACTGAGAGCCCCAAATAAACTTTTCCTCCTCTAAAATTGTTCTTGCTAGGTCTTTTGGTCACAGTGGCAAAAAAGTTGATTGAAACACCCTTCTAACACCTCATTCAAAAATAATACTTAAATTATTCTTGAAGCATAAAAAGGCTTTAAAAAGTACATTATTGTTGACACTACCAAGTCATATGAGAAACTTTAGAATGGTGTACAAGATAATATAAAATATATAATGTAAAACTTTTAGAAAACATGGTTATAACCTCACAAATGAAGCAGTTAAGTTTCATTACAGTAAATTATATGAGGCTTGGTTTGATATGTTCAATAAGATAATGTTCAGCTAACTTTTTAAAAAAGACATATGGAGAGAAGAGACCCTTATAAAAGGACAATGACAGAAAAGCTCCTACCTATTACCTAGCAAATTAGATGTCACTAATTAAATGAAAACATGCCATGATATTTATTGTACCACTCTTCATTTAATACCACAAAATTAAGGAAACATTTGATAGTCAATTAGGGAAGTTGGCCTGGTAGAGCAATGTGATTATCACAAACCATTTCAGATGACTAGCACATAATATTTCAAAGGAAATATTAACTTTTTAACCTAGTCTGTGGCACCCACATATGCAATTTGGACCAGTTTTAAGTGAATCTAAAACTGCAGAAATGCTATTCAGTTTCGGACAAAAGTTATTTGCAATTAACCCAAAGGCAAATAGCTATATCTTTGATATTCACTAGGTGCAACGTAGACTTTACCCCAGGTTTAGTGTCTACATTATGCATATTGGAATTTAATAGACAAGTATATACATAAACTTCCACATGTTAATTTTTATATGAATAATAATTTATGCTTAATAAAAACCAAGAACCCCCATTTAATATGGGCAGTTTTAAAATTCATAATCCTGTTAGCCATTAGGCAAATGAAGGTAGCTGAAAATCAGTCAAACTGGCTTTTGAATAAACTTAAAATTTTTACATGTAAATTTGGTTATATAGCTCATAAACATAATAACAAACTCAGTCAAAAGATAGTAATATACTTTTTAAAAATTTATAGCATAATGAAATGGATTAAACACATGTAATCTTGGATACCTAGGTTTATTCTGACATCTTACATTCACTTACAAAGCTTTAGTTATTAGTTTGTTCTTCATTAAATTGAAGAAGTTCTATTTATTGTTCTCTAAGGTCCAATTCAGTTTATAAATTTTTATGATTTTATTGAATTTTCCATTATTTTAATGGCTTGTATTTGCAAAGAATCATGATATTCATGAGGGCTTCTTGTTTCCTCCTACGTATTTGCCTTGCTGTTAAAGCAAATTCACACTAGGAGGGCACCATCCTGACAGTTTAATTTAATTGCAATAGATGATGGGACACTTTTCAACTTTATTTTTTTATGTAAAAATTAAAATCTCTGAAAAAATAAATGCAAGAAAAAGTAGTTTCTCATTTGCACTGTGTAAAAGATTGTGTAGACAAATTGCTTCCAGAAAGGAAGCGTTCTTATTAGCCATCACAGACTCACTCAGGCCAAAAAATAATGTAAAACTTTCTTCACCTGTTGCCAGGAGGAAAGCTTCAGGGATCCTAGGGTTCCATCAAAGCTGGAGAGGCAGGTTGGTAGGGAAAATGGAATTTATTCAAACCAACTTTGAATAAAATCTCAAATCTCCAACTTGGGGGCTCAGGGACTGTGTCAGATTTTATGAATGGGAAAAAGGAGTGCAGTCAGACAAAAGGCCGAAAATGGACAGGATTCACCCTCTTTCAAGAGCACCGTGACCTCCTTTGTCATCATCCCTGTCTCTGAGTCTCTTTTGTTTCCTTATCACCTTAAAGGGGACCTCTATTTGCTGGGGCCAGCAGCTGCTATTTTCTTTTTAGATGAACATGTTACTTTTTGAGCCTTGGAGAGTAGAAGCATTTCAGAGGGCTTTCTTCAGAATTTAGAATACCACGAGAAAGGATGTTAACGATTGGGGAATAATAGATTAAGGAAAGTGTGGGAGAGGAGGAAGTAACTAAGAAACACATATTTCCTGGGAATCAAGGCAATAATTTTGTTGATAATGCCTCTTCAAATTGCTCTGCGACATGCCTTTGCTATTAAGATTCTTTTGGCTTTGTGCTCAGTGATCTGGGAGTCTCCTCTCAGTGTAACTTACATCTCCCTTCTGTGGAAGGTGGAACATTGAGGAGTGAGTTGGGCAACAGAGGAAAGGATCAAGAGCGAAAAGAAAATGCTGGCTTGCTTCATGCAACTTAATACTATTTAAATGGAGGAAGTATGATTTTGAATATTGTGTCTCCATATAATTAAGAGCCTAGTACTTAATCTAATTCAAGTTTTATTTTTAGACTTGCAAATGCATAGCTAAATCAGCCTGATAGGGGACAGGCAGATGCAAGTGATGGGAACAAGAGGTTAAGGGAATAATTCTATAAAATGGGCACACTGCACTGGCATCACATGCTTTCGTTTCCAAGAAGCAATTTATGTGTAGTCCTGCCTAGCTTATGTGGACAGAATATGTCACACTCTTCAGCCAAATACCTGTTATCTGCAGGAGAAATGTAGGCCAGAGATAATGTTGATAAAAGGAACTAAAATTACCCTGAAAGGGGAGTCTTTTGTGACTCTTTTAACAAAACAGAACTTGGAACACAGGGAGATAAAGATAATTCCTTCTAACTATAGTATCTGTAAGAATTAGACCAATTGGAACTGGTCAGCATGGGCCAAAGTGACCTAGGGATGTCATGGCAGTGGGGACTTAAAAGTCTGATGTTATCTTGCTGTTAGTCAAAACTCAAAAGGTGAACCTGGGTGGGGCTCTCTGGAAATTTCTCTGGGATTCCCAAAAACATGGGAGTGCAGGAGAGGCATGTTGTCTCTCTCCTTTTCTGAGAGGACCCACTCTTTCCTGTGAGAATGTCATATTTCCATATTCCTTCAATAAACTCATGCCTGTTACTCTGAGTGACATGTGTGAAATCTTTCTCCCTGATTGCAAAAATTGGGATTTAAGGGGGAGGGGTCTTTGTGCTGGCTCATTTTCCCAGAAGACCCCAGCCCTGTAACAAACCTACCTGTTCTTCCTCTCCCTGCCCCCTGAACTTGGGACAATGCTGTATTTCATGTTTGTGATAGGTAGCATATATACATGAGTAGTAGGAACCTATAAGAGGGTACTGCCCTCTCCCTCTATCTCCATTCACCACCTCACATGCTTTCTAAGAAGAAAAGCGATTTACCTTGGGCCTCTCTGGCCCTACCCTGATTTAGGTCTACAGAATATGCCACATTCCTCACCAAAGTACCTGTTATCTGCAGAGCTCTCTTCAGGATCTCCCTATCCATAAGATGAACACAAGGTACCCTGAAGGGGGACTTTGATGACCTTTATACACACTAAAGATTCCAGAACTCAAGAAGACAGGATAAGTGAAAGTGAAGAACACCAACTACAAAATAACACTAGGAGGTTAAAAATTTGATGCAGTCAAAAGTTACTTGGCTATTAGAGAAAACGATATTACGGCATTTGAAGCCAAATGGATGGAGAAGGAAAAAATTTTGCTAAGTGAAGTATCCCAAACTCAGAGACTCAAGGGCCAAATGGTTTCTCTCTTTTGTGGAAGCTAGAATTTAAGCGGAAACAATTCGGATGGCTAAGCTAACAATTACCTCAATATGTATGAATTCTTACATGATCATGGGGAACTGTGCTGTAACTGTAACTGTCATTACACTTTTGTTCTTGATTGTTTGCTGATGAACCTCTCCTAGTTGTAAGACCATGTATATTGAATAAAAATTAAAAGAAAAAAGTTAAGAGATGGCATCCACATGGGACTCTAGAGATTTTTCTAAGACCCCCAAGTAGAGCTGGAAAACAGAGGCACATTGTCACTCTCCTGTCTGAGAAAACCCACTGTCTGCCTTGAGAGTGTCTTGTTTCTCTTCTAATATACTTTGCTATCACTTTATTAAGCATCACATAGTTCCTGAAATTTTGTTTTGTAAGAGCACTAGCACTGCAATCCCCTGTAACATTTGCACTTCCAGGGGCCAAAAGCCTGGCAGTATTTTGATAGTTGATTCCTATTTGTCCTTCTGCTTTCCTGATGTCTTCTTTTCATCCTTTTCTCTCTCCCTACATTACCAGCTTCTTTATTCCAATTACCATGGCTATTCAATCTGTTGTTAATGCTTAATATACTTACTAAGTAATGGAGCATTTCCGTTTTGAGAGAGGAAACTGCTTTTTAATTTCATATGGTTTTGCAAGAGTTGAAACCATGGGAAGATCAGAACTACATAATATATCATAAAGTATCATCTACTATTCCATATAATTTAGTACAGAATGCTGTGGCACTTGAGGCTTTGGAATTTTATAATTTTCATGTGGATTGCTCCAGCTGTTCATTTATTTATCCATCTATCCACAGTTGTTTTTGGATTCCTCACATATGTTGATTGCTGTCTCTATGTTGTAATGAAGTGTAAGGAAACCACATTCTTTGTTCTTGAGGACCTTACAGTATGGCTGTTACTGCCTAAACACACTTTTTCTAACCAGAAGAAGTAAGGGAAAATAAAATTGTATCTTTTAAACATGCCAGATCATAAAGATGTCAATATATATTGTGACAAATATTGCTGCCTACTCAAAATCTATCTTCTCTCTTTTTCTTTTCTTTAATGGATTTTTATTTTGTTTGAGACAACAATTGAGAACAGGCCTAGACAATATATACTGTTTGGTTTAATCCCAAACCAGAATCCCCAGAATTCTTTGACTTCCTAGTGTCTCTTGCACTAAGGATGGCCAAAGACACCTACCTAAATGACAGTATTGAGATAGGATAGAGGACATAAAAAGAGGTAGAATGGACACATATGAGGGATGACAGAAGACTGGCCATGATTTAAAGTCCAGATTTAAAGTCTACTTTGATGTGGATCGAAGTCCAGACTTGAATCTTTTTTTTATAGTCTTTGATCACAAGGAGCACTGTTAAATCATTATTAGACCTTATCCACAGATGCACCACTATAGTACAGTACTCACAAAGCAGAGTAAATAAAAATCAGGAAGAAAATGACCCTCTCCCATTCCATTTATGGCCAGCATTAGTAAATGACCCCCGTTCTGATAATGGTCACCACATCAGTAAATGACACCTCTGTCTCTGTAATGGTCAAGATGCCCAGGTCCCAACACAAAGGAGAACTAAAAACTCCCTCTTAGGTCATGTGCTTGTACTATTGATCTGACACAGTAAATATTCCTAGATGAGATGTAGCTGGAATAATTTTCTCCAATGTTCATGCTCTATCTAACCAGTCTCTCAGAACGTTCACTTCTTTCTTTCAACAAATTCAATCTGTGGCTCACTTTGACCTATCTTCCAGTTCTTCGGATTTCTTTCTCTGATGACATTGAGAACCCTCACAGCCTGAGTTGAGGTCCACCTCCCTTTTGGGGGACCTCTCAGAACCTTCTTCCTGGTGCCAGTGTGGATGTGTTCCCATTCTTGAAATAGGAAATAGTGTTTGCCAACTTTATTCCTCCTCTCGGTCTCCCTTTTTGTTTTTTGCTTTGAAAACAGACAGGATATCTGGTCCTGAAGCAGACAGATTGTGATCATAATCTGGTATTCATAAGAAAAATTAGCATGCGAAAGATGGTACAGCAGAAGAGATGGAAAGAACAATTCCCTGAGGACAATATAGAGCTCGTAAGCCAGCTATAGCAATCATCAACTTCACACCTTTCATTATGTGAGAAAATATGCCCTTATTAGTATAAGTCATTATAAATTGGGTTTTCTGAAACTTAAAGTGGCATGCATTTCTAATAGATATACTTATATAAGAGGATCAATACAGGATAGCAATAAAAATCAAAGTCCACATTTACAGAGCAAGTCTTGGATTCCTGAAAAGCACATGATTTAAGTGGACCATTATTAAGAGCTTGGAAATAATAATTTAGCATATTAATTTTGGGTTGTAATTGGATTTGAGATGTGGTACAAAATATCAATAGTATATTCTTGATAGTATGTTTTTGTAGGGGTCAGAGGTAATGGTACATATTCATATTTTATTTCTTACTGTCTCATTCAGAAGCTAAAGTAAGTTTATCACCTGGCAATGAGGAAAGTTCCATGACTTGAACTTTGAAACTATTAAAGATCTCTCTGAAATGTCATTTTAAAAAGTAAGGCATTTTATTCCTCTACATTGGGTCGTAAAGTGTGGTTCTTTGTATGATTATGAGATCTTTTGAGAAGAAAGAGACAAAGGGAAAGAACAGTGATTATGATCATGTGCCTACTCATATCAAGGCAAAGGCCAATTTGTGCTTTAAATCCGATTCCTTTGTAAAGAGTATTGATGACAGGAATCATTAGGGAGCTCTTGCTTAATTAAAAAACAGCTCCAACTTCATCAATACCATTCAACCTGTGGGGTTTCTACTTCTCTGCAGTGGAGAGGGGAGTCTGGATAGACTCTGGGTAGTAGTCTGAGGTCTCATAACATGAACAGTTTTAGGTATTTTTATTTTATTTATTTATTTATTTGCTAATTGCAAACAAGAAGTTTCTATTGGAACTTTATTTAAAGAAAGTAGATGATGATTGTTATGGTGCAAGTTGAAGGCATATAGACTTGTTTGTATATGTCATTTATAGCTTCAGGTAAGAAGATTCAATAAATGCTAGCAAGAAACCTCACTATAACTTTGAAATATTTTATTTTACTTATGGTACACACTATTGGAGCCTATGGAAATAAACCAAGAAGTTAATTTCTGAAATTATTCAGAATTTGCATTATTTTTAGAATATAGTCCTTTAAATCAAGAATGCTCAGTTCTGCTCTGGGAGCATTTTGTTACTAACACATATTTGTTAAGCATATGGTATGTTCCAGGAACTGCACTTGTTATTGGAGAAACACAGATGACATACACCACTGCTGGTAGCTCAAAGCTCACAGTTTACTGGGGAGAAAAATACTTTAAAAAAATCACAATAACAAAATAGAAGTGTTATACAGATGATGTGTCAGGATGACACAGAGCCAAGCAGAGCCCTTCTTTCTGTAGAGGTAAAGGACAGTTAGTCATCTCCTTGCTTTCATACGTTATTTCTTATTCAAGGTTAACACTCTCCCTTTTTTAAAGAGAAAGAGAGAGGAAGAAAGGAGAGAGAGAGAATCAATTTTATTTATTTTTTTCATCTGGCCTTTGTTTCTCCAACATTTAGTTGTGTTTGTGGTGCTGGGGACTGAACCTGGGTCCTCGCACATGCCATACAAGTGCTCCTACTGCTGAGCCACTGCTCCAGCCACTCCACCTTTACTCTTGAATCAAACTCACCACATCTCTTTGAGATCCTCTGAGTCACATATTTTGTTCTCCTTCTTATCTGAATTTTAAATGCTTTTTGTCTAGTGTTTTGTCCTATAACCTAATTGTATTAGTTTTCATTTTTAAAAATAAAAAAATGGCTTACAATAGGATACCTCTGTACTACTCACATTTTCTTACCCCGTTCAGAGCCTTGAACCTCAACATTTTAACCTTTACTTTTACTCATTCCATTCCCTCTTCCACATTGGTATTTTAGATTTTTCCTTGTCATGCAATGAAATTGCTTCATCAAATGTGAGAAATGACGGACATCAGTTTTAAGCTGTATTGGAACACACACATGGTCTGTGTGTCTTCGGTCCTCAGAACATCACCTAATGCAAAGTCAGAGCTTAATAAATGTTCACAAATCAACGAGATCTTTTCCTTCTCACTTTCTTAGTATTAACATCTTCCTCATTTTCTTCTGGTCATTCTTTCCCTTTTTTTTTGTTTCCAATACAACATTCTCTTCATTCTTTTTATTACTTTCTTGTATTTCCTTTGCTGGATACTTTTCCTCTGTCCACACGTTAAACAAACCATCTATCTGAATTTTATCTTTTACTATTTTTTAATTCTAACTCAGCATTTTACTTTTTAGGTGTATATAGCTTTCAAATTTGTATTTCTACAAAAAAATTACTGTGGATATATCCAGTCCTAGCCTGATATTTCCATTTGCATTTTTTATAGTTGTTTTGAAAGTATCATGGCCAATTCTTCTTGAAAAGTTATTTAACCTCCAGCCCTTCCTGTCTAATATAAGGTAGTATATCCAAACCTCAAAATCTATGCATATTTGTATATTAATCCTTTTCTTTCATGACTCCTCTACCACAGGCCCCGCATCATTGAGTCTAATAGATTCTATTTTCTCACTGTGCCTAACAGCTGGATCTTGGAATCCATCGTTAGTACTGGAGGCCTTTATCCTTTCTCATGTGGGTATGTGAAGTAAGATTTTAATCTCAACCTTGTAATTTTCAAAATTTTCTTATTCTTGTGATTTGAATGGCTTTTCAAAAATATGAAACTAGCTGAGTGAGGTTTCATATTACTAGTATCCTAGCTATTTGGAAAGCAGAGTCAGTAAGATTGCAAATTGAAGACTGGCTTGGGTAATTTAGTGATACCTTGTCTCAAAGTAAAATGAAAAGGGGTAGGGATGTAGCCCAGAGGTAGAGTTCTTGCATAGTATGTGGGAGGCCCTGGGTTCAATTCCATTTCCAAACAAAAGAAAGCAAAACAAAACAAAAAAGAAAGGAAAAAGAAAAAGCATAAAACTAGTAATATGCTCTAATATGTTTTGATAGCTTCCGTAGGGTGCTATATCTTAATTAACACAATTGTGTCTAAATGGTAAAGTAAATTGACTGGATCATCTCACTAAAACTTCCTTTCTTAGAGGAATTGAATTGCAGTCAATTCCTATAACCATATAGTGAAAATTTTTTAATTGATTAGAGTTATTTGAACATGTCTCTTGGGGTAGAGAAATGAGAAATGCAGAGCATTAATTCATTGGCCTTGACTGGTGTCTCTCACTGAACCAAGCACTGTAATGAGGAGGGTGGGACTACTTTGCTGGTTGAGGCCAATCATGGCCCTGAACTTTAAGTGAAGTGAATCCTACAAGGTTGACAGTAATGGGAATGTGGGGGATGAGTATAGTATAGGGAACCAATAGGTCTTCCATAAAGCAAGTACTGCCTGCTTGTCACTTTGTCTCTCTTTAAGAATATTTGTCTGCACTATGGTTTGGTACACATTGATCTGTCTGCCACCTCTCAAGCACAGCAGTCTATTTGTAATATCTGTATCTATATTTGGCTGCAAACTCCTATTCCTTTCTTAAAAGTAGATAGAGCTGTCACCACTGTGATATCATTGGAAATTTGTAATACTTCCATCCCTATGCAGAATTTGTTAACATATTGTGGACTTGGTCTCTGTTTTCTTTTAGTATACAACTGCTATACTGGATTGCGTTAATTTATTTATATTTTTCATGTTCAAGTTTTAAGTCTTTTGGGGTCCAGAAGTTTTCTCAAAGTCAGCTTTCTGTTGTTACAGTGAAATACCTGACAAAGTCTACTTATGAATGAAAGAGAGGTTTATTTTGGCTCATGGCTCTGGAAATTCAAGTCCAAGACTAGGCATGCCCATTGGTTTGGGCCTGTGGTTAGAGCAGCGCATCATGGCAGGAGTGCATGTTGGAGCCAGTGGTCATATCTTGAACCAGGAAACAGAGACAGAGGGGGAAACTTGGGTCCCATAATTCTTTTTGGAAGTATATCTCCACTGACTTTAGAGTATCTCCCAAAGGTCCATAGCATCTCCCAACACTACCAACCTGTGAGCCAAGACTCAAAAAGACTTTTGAGAAACACTCATTCAAACTGTAGCACCCAGTGCTAGCACATTATCTGGCATCATGACGGATTACAGTTTATCAAGATATCTCCTTTTAGAGTAAGGTGACAGAGAAGAAAAATGTCTAAACTGTTTTGTTCAGTATCAACAAAATCACCATAAAACAAACAAAATCTGAGTGGATAGATAGAAAAGCTCTGATTCATCACTCTGGTTTGCTCCAATGTTTGGGGAAACAATGGAAATCTCAGTAAATGTCCTAGAACCTGAGCTGATAGCAAACTTGTGAATAAGAGAACTGTGCAGCAGACGATTTGCATTTGCAAGTATGAATAAAAATTTTACCTCGATTTCTGTCAATAACTGACATCTTCAGATGCTATTTATCTAAATGCCATCTTCTCCCTTGCATCCAATATCAAGTAAGTCATTAGATCCTATTGATTTTTCCTTAGAAATATCTCTCATGTTTGCACTTGCCAAACAAAAGTTCTAAGAAGCAATAGTGAAAGTAGTGAGGAGTCTTTGTGCAGGGAAAGTAAATTATGAAGGTGAAGAAAGTTCAGAAATATCCTGGGACTCACAAGTGGAGAAAGTTGCCAGGATAGCTGGGTAGCGGTCAGAGTTTAAAGGAAAGAACTGCAATAAAGAACTCATCAATAATTTTGTCCTTCTATTAAATCCTTTCCATTGTTTATCTGAAAAGTTACTATTCTATATTTTCCCCCAGAGATAGTAATAAAACCACCTTTCCAGTATATTAGAGGCTTTTGGAAATGTTATATTGGGATGGCCAGAGCATTTCCTGTAAGTTCTTATGAATACTTTTCTGCTTACTGATAATGCAGCTTCTATGCAAATAAACTAACCTGCACAACTGGTCTACAATCACTCTACAAATGTTCTGAAATGAATGTTAATACAAATAATAAGAGTAAAAAGTTGATCGGTTCTTTAAAAATTAGTTTGATTAAATGCTGGCTTTATATATTAGCTGAGTAATTTTTAGCAAAATAATCAGAACATATCTTAGATCTTCCAGATTACATGTTTCTTTTTTAAGATATAATTTAAGAGTGGGCAAGTTATTTCACCAATTTGTCTTTAATGAAGAAATAGTTGTAAATCACACAGAAAGCTGGAAAGACACAATTATAGTTTTCAATTAATAAGACCAAAAAGACTATGGAAAGATGGTGCCTTCTGATGTTACCTAACCGACTCTGAGATAGGAGTGACTGCTAGCCTTGAATTCAATAACAAGGACACTGTACAAATGGAGATTATTAATAAGTGCTGTATCTTGCCTTCAATGCTTAATAAAATAGAATAGTTGCCACATTCAACATTTAAGTTTCCTGTCTGAAAACAGTTTTCCTTGTGCTGAGCACAAGGAAATTGCTGAGACAATTTAAATTGTGATCTCTCTTCTGCTCTACCAAGTCCATTGCCTCCAATGTTTCAGAGGCCTATCCTTTCCACAGGGTATTGAAGTGGGAGTTAAGGTCATTGAGATCTGGGAAAGGTTGTGCCACTGCCTCTCAAGCGGTAGTTAGATATATTGTTTTAAGAAATATGATTTTCTGCTTTGGAAGAATCTGAATAATAAGTAAACAGTGAGATAGTAGTCTTAAATGAACTAGCATACAATAGCCATCATCTCCCCTCCAAAAAGAAACTCCAGTTACAGCCTTCAGATATTAATTTCACTCGTTGGCTGTGTATCTGAAAAAGCTTCCAGAATGCACTTCGTGCTTGGAAGCATTGTTTTGTGAAAAATCTTGCTCAGAACATGGCCTACCAGTGAGCTGCTCTAGAGCTTAGAACACAGTCCCTTCACTGCTGCTCCCCTACGCCTTTCAGAGTCTCATTTTGTGCTGTTGGCTTCCAGCTCTGTGAACAAGTGCCCCACTATTTTCTGTATAAATTTAAATGCCCAGTGTTTAATGATGTATTAGAATGTGCATTATTTCTATGAATAAATTTAACACTGTAGGAAAATCTTATTGTAGATCGATTTAGATAGTCTAGGATAAAGAAAAATCCCTTTCTTGTCTACCTTTCAGTTGAAAACAAAAATAAAATTTGACCAAGTATTTTTCCAACTTTGCTTTCAAAAACAAGAGTTTACATTTGTCATATTTTGAAAAGATGTTACATTTCTAAAGCTTTAAATTTACAACATATGAGGCATGAATCACATGTATTATGGCACATTGTGAGAAAATAACTACTGATAATCATTATTTATCAATAAATGCTTAAATGCATTCATTATACTTTTTGAAGGAGGCAAGAATATAGATAATATATTTTTTATTTTTTATTGGTTCTTTTTTATGTATATGTGACATAAGATTATAGAATGACATAATTATAAAAGCATGGAGTTTAACCTGTTCTAATTCAGTTCCCATTTTTCCCTTACCTATCCCTTCCTCCTACCCCCTTCTTTTTATATTCATGACAATAGAATGTTCATTGACATCATTATAATACTGGGGGCTGAAATAGATAATGCATTTCTAAAGATGACACTTCCAAATCATCAGCAATGTAATAAATCACAATGTTTTTAAAAGATGCTTTTGTAATCATATACAGTATTTTAAAGTCTTTATTGTCTTAGAAATTTTTGTGGCACAGCACTGATCATTTAGTTCAGATTCCTGTTTTTAAGTATAGAATTTAAATAACATGTTTAAACCTACACTGATAAAGAGTGATGAAACCTCTGTTAATAGCTAGGGTTGCTTGTAGGTTACAAAGTCCAGTTTATTTTAACGCAACATTACGCAGGCATGATTTTCTGTTTTTACCTTTTTCAAAGCAGCCAGAAGCTTAAAGTTTCTAATAATAAATGATAAAAGAAAAATAATGAAAAATACACATTTTGTCACTAAGAATTCTAAGCGAAACAAGGAAAAGAAAGGAAACTTTATTTAATTGAGCTCTATTGTATGCCAAGGATTTTTTCAGACATGTTCATGTCATTTGTCAGTTTCAGTAACATCCACATTTTCAGAGAGAAAAAATTTAAAACACTGAAGCGATTATCAAGGTTGTACTCGTAACAGAACATGGTCAGTGATGACTTAGAACGTGTTGAGTAAGAGGAGATATGAGCAATCCTACAAATTTGGGCCTTGCTTTCTAATTAAATGACTCTAATTGCAGGTACCACTGCCCGCCCAATACTCACGATCAATAACGAGTCAGTTTTCTCTCCCAGAGTCTGCCCTGGGAACTAGAGTTGCCATTTTGAAGAGATTTCGGCAGTCAAAAATTACTTGCTACATCAGTTACAGAGTTCCCTTAGATTGGTGGTCTTTTGTAACCATCCCAAAGTTGCAAGTCAGCATGGTTTCCGTTTCAGAAGCGATTAATGTGAATAGTGGCATAAAACATATCACCCATTGGTATCAAGCACACTTGGAAAAAAGTGTGGTCTGCAGTTTTCAGAATCCCCCCTTGCGCCACTCACATTAGTTGAGGGACACAGGCTTGCCACAGGGTTTGCAGCTGGGGTAGTGCCCAGCTCATTCTGAATAGTTGAGTCTAATCCTTGTCATTAATTTGTTATGGTAGCAGGTATTGAACCCAGAGGCACACACTGAGCCAAATCCACAGCCCGTGTTTTTTGTTTTTGTTTTTTAAATGAGACAGGATTTCACTAAGTTGCTTAAGGCCTTGCTAAATTGTTGAGGCTTTCTTTGAACTTTCTCCTGAGCAGCTAGGATTACAGGTCTGCACCACTGCACCCATCTAATCCTTGTTACTGGAGAAACTAGTGGCAGTTTGGCTGCTTTTTCTGGTTCTTGATTGTTACTTCCCTGAGGGGTATTCATCTGCCCTGTGGAGCATCAGAGCAATTGCTACAAGAATGGGAGTGGGGAAGAAGTATCGACAAGTGGATGAGGCCCAGGTGAAGGATGGAGACTCTCTTGCAGTTTTCAGTAGATTTCTCAGTATGTATAAGAGGAATGATGATCAATTCATCATCAGAGCCCTCTAATGGGGGACTGAGAACCGAGCAGTTAGTTAAATTCAAGTTGCCTGCAACCATATTGGAAAGTAATAACTGGGCTTTATTATTATTATTTTCCCCATGGAGGAATTCTGAAAGGCAAAAAGATCATTCATATTTCTTCTTCTTATGATTCTGTAGCACATGTGTTCCCTTCTAAGGTACCATGATTGCTGCTCTTTTTACTACAACACATCTGTGCGTCCTATTATAGTAGGTGTATGTCCGTTTGCCATTCATTCTCTATTGTCATCGAAACCTTTCATCTAGAAAATTCAGCTGCAAGAGAGCTAAGGTCATTTTCACAAAGCCTCCAGAGACCCAGTGTATTTCTTTTTCTTTTTGGCCATATGTAGTCACTTTAGTGATTTCTGCAGTGTGCTCAACCAAAGAGTCAATTAGTATGTTCGAGAGCTATGTAAACTCAACCAGAGAATCTGGTGGCTGGACCAGGGTTATGTTTGGATCCTTAATATTCCTTTTGGCTTTTTTGTCACTTGAAGATTGGGCCAGGTAAGTGTTGCTGTAAAGAGAAAGAAAGAAGCATCATTGTTAGGAATAACCCAGCAAGAATTTAAAATACTCAAAATAAGTGTATACAACCTGCTACCACTTTCATACGATCATTAGATGCACATCTAATGATAATTTGCCTTACGTAGAACTGTGGTCCAGATGCAGGTGAAGAAGGTAGTCAGAAATCTTTTGAGCTGCCCTTGGATACCTTTCCAATACTCAATATTAGGTGTCTGGGGATAGTAGGCAGTGTGGAGGATCCATAAAATATCTTGCATTCTTGATATTGCTGATGTTTTGTGATGAAAGGAGCACCACTGTCAGACTAAATCAAAAGCCAAACTCATAATAGCAACAAATCTCAAGGGCCCCAATGGTGCGACGGTAGTAAGCTGTCTGGATTGAGACAGTAATTCTCTATTCTGAAAATGTGCCCCCAGCAATGAAGCACCACTAATGGGCTTGATAGATGGTCTGGGGTCTGAAGTAATCAGTCTGTAAGGATTGGGTGGGGCCATGACCAACGCAATTGATAATGGGCTGACTTTGTCAAGAGTCACACATTTGGTGCATGATGGTAGCATTTTCTCTTCAGAAATGTAGAATCCTTTCTTTGGTGTTCAGAAACACAGCATGGTGGGTGAGTGAAGAATTCATGCAGTTAGTGTGGTAGTCAGAGCAGTTTTGATCAGCAGTGTGATTCCAATTAATCTCATCAGAAATGGCCCTTATCATGGCCATCTGCACAATTGGATCACATCATTCAATTTGCAGCCTGGATTTATATTCATACTACATGTAACAGATCAAAAGTCAGTGGAAACATGGAAAGATTCCACGAGGAGAGTTCTGAGAGGATGGTTTGAGATTTGCCTACTGAATGGAATGACCATGGTTCTTTTTAATTTGCTCAGGCTGGTCTTGCAGCTGCAGTAGCTCTGCATACACCAACAACTTTTAATTTAGGAGATCCGCCAGTAAACCAGGCCTATGTATTTTGAGAAATCTCAGCAACATGAGGACTCATCAATGAGGGAGATTTTTCTTCAGACAGAGAAGTAGAGAAAGAAATATCCACAGGTTCAATTGCCAATTTCTCGTGGAGAGGTGAAATGCTTCTGGGGTGAAGTTGAATATTTCCACTTGACAAGTGATCCTGCTTAAGCATAACTTATTAGTTATAGACATAACCAAATTGAGATATTATGTCACACCCATGAGGTCTGTTTGGTGAAGACATCCAGTTTCAAACAGTTCTGATTAAGTTAATAGCTATTTATTGAAAGTGCTATATTTAATAATTGTGTCAAGGCAAACAATGATTGCAAAATCCAAAATGGACAACTGTGGAAAGGCTACCTCCTACTGATGGCAATTTCAATGAAAAAATTTATCACTCACAGATGTTTGTAGCTCAAAAGGGTCGTTAGATTGTGGGGTGCCAAAGGGGAATAGATCTTAACTGTTGAGTGAATTGATGATTGTGAATCCGAAGCATAGTTCCAACTCCCAGAGTCATGTCAGGGTTGATCTATTGCTTCTGATGATATAGATGCAATAGGTCCTGATAGTTAACCCCCGGTAAGCAAGCACTCGTGCTTCCCTACCCACCTGCTTGTGTGTGCATGTACATATGTGCCTGCACTGTGAGTGTGACTCAGACTTTGAGCCTGATGACTACTCTGTGACCTTAGTTCTTTGATGAATTTGAGTATACTCATGAATGTGAAGTTACTAGGCTTTGTATTTATTCCTGTTGTAAGCATGACAGCACTATTTATTCCAACTCTCTCAATCCCTGGAGTAGAGAAGTAGCCTTTATTTTTTCCTCTTCATACTGGGTATTGAACATTCGGGGCTCAAGCTAGGCAAGTACTGATCTACATCCTCAGCCCTTGGGAGTGGCTTTTGCTGTCTCGATTATGTCAGGAGCAAATTCTTCAGAAATATTTCTAATTTCTTCTTTGTTATGAAGATGAACTAGTGAGCAGGTTCTATTCAGCAAACTTGATCTTTATTTTCATCTGGATCTCTTAGGGTCACCCTTAAACCTTGAACCTGGTAACTCTGCGGCTGTTCAAGTTTTACCTCCCCTTTCCCTCCATCTTCAGTAGTTATTAATTATATAATTGTTAATTTATATCTGTAGATTATAGTATAGGTTCACTTTTAAATAAGTATATTTTGTTTAATCAGGTTTTCACTCAAGTTAAAACCTGTGGTTTTATAATTAGTTTAAACTTTCAAAATATTTGTTAGTTGTAATCTCCTTGTTCTCTTGTTCTGGGAGTTCAATAGCATATATAATAAATATTAGTTCCACGTGACTTGTTCAGGTACTATCAAGCTAAAGCAAGTAAGTTTAATTATTTTTTATTTTACTTATAGTTTCTTTATTCAAAATGCTAATTCTCACTTAGAAATCTCCATTCTTACGAGTGACTATTTCATTATTTATATCAATTTATGTTTGTTGAATCTGATGTCACATTTTGGTATCAGTTCAATTAAACTTCAATATTTTCTACTGCTTTGTGTAAATCGTTTATGTATAATCATTGTCACACTTGGTATTTAGGGAATTTATAATGTTATTACTTAAATAACTTTGAGATTTTCTTTACTGGCATTTTGTTGAAATTATTAAATACTATGAGTTGATTATTCAGCATTCATTTAGTTGTAATAACAATCAGACATGCTTCTTTATGTACACAAATATCACAATTATATTTTTTAAATCAAGAATGCAAGAGCTTCATTTGACCTGTTGGAGTTCTGAATGTGATGAAATACTTTTTCTTCTTATTTTCGTTATTTCATTAAAAAATTAGATCTGTCCAGTCATAGTGTTACAAGCCTGCAGTCCCTGTGACTAGGGAGGCTGAGGCAATTGCAAATTCAAAGCAAGCTTCAGCAAGTTAGTAAGGCCCTGAACAACTTAGCAAGACCTGTCTCAAAAATGGTAAAAAAACAACAAAGGGTCTGGAGAATGTGGCTCAGTGATTAAGCACCTTGGGGTTCAGTTCCTGGTATCCAAAGAAATTATATATGTATTAATTTAATCACTTGTAGTAGCCCACATTCTCAATTTAGTTTGGAAATGCTTAAATAAAATCTGGTCTTTAAAAATTATAAACTATCTTTCTGACAATTTTTCTATTTTTTCAACTTTTGTCAAGATCTACTTTGTGAATATTTTCATGATCTCATTTTTAACTCATTCTCAGTCACCTAACAAAATATAATTATTTTCAAAGTGTAAGAAATTAAGCATATCTCCATCAAAATCTATTAATATAAAAATGAAAAATTTTTTCACATATTTTAAGTTTTTTGAAATTAAAATGTTAAATATAAAGATTTAGCTCAAAATTATTTTATTAAACTGAAAATTATAATAATGATGTTGAATATTTAAGATTCATGAAATATTTGCATTAAGTAGAACTCTGTTTGTATAATACAAGAATGAAGTATCAGTGCCGTATTAAGTTGAGACCTAGATGTACACAATTTCAGAGTAATGAGAAATGTTTGATACGGAAAACTTGTCTCAGCCACCTTGTATAACCTTGGGGTTCTATATAATACTACTTGAGAATTTATTGTACTCATGTTGTCATAAAGCACCTTGATTAAGTATATTTATTGTCTTTTGTCCTTACCCAATTCTGCCAATCATATCCTCCTTTCTTGCAAGCAGTGTTTGTGTCTGACAGGGCAGCCATAAAATTCACACATTTTCCTTGCTTTTGGAAGTAACCATCTTATGTTTTGGAGGATGTGGAGCAAAAGATCAACAGCTCTTTCCTGGGGCCTCAACAGCGAGGAATGAGGGCTGACGTTGTTAGAGGTAAATAGACTGCTCTCAGCACTGCATGTTGAGTTCTGAGAGCCAGAAGCCGTATGTTCTTCCATAAATGAGGTGAATGAATTGGGTGGCTCTTTACACATTTAAGTCTTTAACCCAAGAAACCCTTTTGCTTAAGTTTAAGGGCAACAAAGGGAAACATTAAGATTTTCTAAATATAGACAAATAAATTATTCTTTTTTTGTCTTTCTATTTCTCAAAGAGTACAATATTAACTGGGCCACATGAACATTTTCACGCATCAAGACTTTAATTTCAGATAAATAGTTAAGACAGTTATTTTGAAGAGGGTTGAGGTTGAAGCAGAATTTAATTTATAATCAAATCTAATTTCCTCTCCTCATTTCAAAGATGAATTCTTGCAACAAATTTTGGCTAGAGAGTATTTATTTATTTATTTCTAAAATTTTTTCCTAGAGGGAGAGTGAGAGAAAGAGAGAATCAATTTTATTTATTTTTTCATCTGGCCTTTATTTCTCTGACACTTAGTTGTGTATGTGGTGCTGGGGTTTGAACCCAGGTCCTTGTGCATGCTGGGCAAGTGCTGCAATTGCTGAGTCACTTCAGCCCCTAGGATGTGTTTGTAATGTTTTACTAAGCTCAATTGAGTTTCTGCATTCAATTTAGCTGAATAAATATTCAATTCAATTTTTAAAAATTAGTCAAAACTTTTATTACAAGATGTGATTGTTCAACCTGGTAGTGATTTTGCAGGGACAAATGATGTTTGACTTTGAATGGTAATGAGGAAATTCTGCAAAAGTGAAATGTTATTTAGAAGCTCTTATCCAAATTGGTTGATATGAGAAGCTGCACATACACAAACCAGTCTCTATGGAGATATGAACAGCCAAAATTTAAAGGGCAGTTCTACCAGTTTTCTAAGTATGAAGTGGCCATTGCAAATACTTTGAGAAGCAAAAGGGGAAAATATAAGCAAAGGATAATAAGGCTCAAAGATCAAGTTTGCATCTTAAAAAATACCCTCCAAACAAACATAAAACGAAACAAAACAAGCAATACATTGTGTGAAGAGGGACCAGGGTCATGAATGCTTTTCATAGACTAGTATGGTTAAAACAAAAAAGCGTCAAAGAGTGAGATCACTACTCAATAACACAAACAAAGCATACAGCTGAATTTACTGCTTAGTGAAGAACACGACAGCCATGGGAGTCCAGCAGTGTTCTGAGCAAGGCAAGGAATGGGATTTTATAAGTAAGAGATTTCAGAAGCAACCTGGTGCTATTGGTAAACTTTTAAAAGCAGGTGTGCGATAATGCCTACCAAAGTAATGTGGTAGGTCAGAGCGTTGCTAATTGCATGCTTTCAGATTCAGGTTTATTGGAGTATGTTGATCACCAATTCAATCAATGAATATGGAATGTGTTCTGGTAGTTAATTTTGGTTCTAGAAAAAAACTTTTCTGTGGCCTCATTAACGAATAACCATCAGAATCAGTCTTAAACCTATTTCAATACTCTTTTTAAGAAATAACAACTTTTGTGGTTGGAGCAGTGGCTTGGTGGTTACTTTGCTTGCCTGGCATGTACGAGTACTCGAGTTCAAACCCCAGCACCACATACACAACACTGTCAGAGCAATGAAGGCCATATGAAAAATTTAATTGATTCTCTCTTTCACTGTCTCTCTCCCTTACAAACAAAAAAAGAAAGAAAAAAAGAGCTTTCTTATCAGTGACTAACTGGGAGAATTTCTGAAATAACTAATCTTTTTAGAATAAAGACATTTGCATAAAGATACATTCAAAATATTTTATATTTGCAGACAACTAAGTTATTATTTTTTGACTGAGGTTGAGTAAGTGTAGTAGATCTCAGGATTTGTAACACAGAGAAGGGATTATGGAGAAGGAATTAAGAAATACACTCCCTGCTGCTATTTTTTGAACCACAAAGCCATTTTTATCATAAAGAAGGGAGTTTCTGAAAATTGATTTCCCTTTCAGAACTAAAATCTTGAAGACTGTTTGAGAAATAAGAGGAGAAACACCAATCGAGGATGTCATTAAAGCAAAAACCAAAGGACAATGACCTTTATGAATCATACAACATCTTAAGAACCTTTTAAAGAAATTTTCTCATGAGATTGTTTGGATTTGAGCTTTGGCAGATATTTTGTGATGTGTCTGTGATTTATATCCTGAAAGGAAATGATTTGTATTCCTTTCTCAGTCTGTCTTCTCTTTGGTTTATTGTGGTTGTAGAAGTAGTTTGTTCTGTTTTATTCTATGTTCACCCCATACTGGTATCTTTTTATTATCATGTGATATTCTAAAGTGATTAATATTAGCATTAATATATAATCATTTATTAATTTATTTATCCAAGCTGGTGAAGTATGTCAGCATATTTTTGCAAGAATTTATTATTTGTTTTGGTTTTAAAAATTTGAACAGATAATTCAGAAAATTACCATTGGATGCAAATGAGACAATAAAATGTTTTGGCATTCTTTTTCTCTAAGTCTTCAATTTTTTTCAATTGTATAATATCATAAAGTTTGGCAGGTGATATTTCTCATATAAAATGAACTGTGAAACTATTTGGTATATTAGAAATGGATCTCTTACAAATAAAAAAAAAGATTTTAACCATATTCCCATATTCTGGGTTATCACCACCCAACATACTGAAGTTTGGCCCTTCAGAGGTTCATGAAAGGTTATTCCTAACGTTTATTCGGTGCTTTTATGAGTGGCTTAGGTCAGGCCAGGTCCATACAATTTATGGGGAAGCTTTGGACCATGTGATAGGAGCTTGACCTTTGGAGGGGCTAGGTACTAAGGACGGCCACATGGGGAGCCAGCCTTGCCTCCTTGACTAGCTTCCAATGAAATTCATGCACATCAAGACTGGGGTGAGCATCCCTGGTTGGCAATACTCACTACGTGCTGCCACACATCATTGCTGGGACAAGAGAGAACTGTCCACCCAGCTTTTATAAGAGAAGACAAGTGGATGCTCATGCTTGAGCCCTGTCCTTTGCACCTCTTTCCTTTGCTGATTTTAAAAGGAATCCATTTGCTATGATGAAGAGCAATCATATATCTAATTCTGTGAACTATTTTAGCAAAAAATTAAATCTGAGGGTGTTTTCCTTTTAAAGAGAGAGATAGAGTCAATTTTATGTATTTTTTCCTCTGGTGTCTGTATTTCTGACACTTAGTTTTATATGTGGTGCTGGGGTTCAAACTCAGGTCCTCATGCATGCCAGACAAGTGCTCCATCACTGAGCCACCTAGCTAGCCCCTGAGGGTGGTTTTGAGGACCACTGAAATACTTCTGAAATAAATGGTCTATACTCAATATGTGAGACTTTTAGATAGATTCTAAAAGTAGTAAATATAGTAAAAAACAGTAATAAACAAAAACAAGAAAAAATGTGAAGGCGTATAGACTTATAAAAGGTATTTTCATCCATGTTTAATAAAGATAAGGTCAATATGTAGTATATATAATCTTTCTTCTCCATGAGTTGAACATTAACATAGATAAGAATGATGTATTTCTTGATGTCAACCCACCTTCCTTGAAATATGATTTTCTCTATATATTGTAAATTTAGTGGATTAACTTATATCCATCACAACCACCATGATATCATTTATAATTACACTAATTAGGAGATACTCATTTAAGGAGATACTCTGTAATTTATTTTATATTTGGCTAGCTTTCTAACATCTTGATTATTTGATAAAAGTGTGGGGTAGATGGATCCTGAATGACAGGGCTTTTACTATCTTTCTACCATATAAATCAAAGAAAACAGCTTTTATTTTTGCAGTTTCCACTTGTTTTGCAAAATAATTGGTAGTACAAAACAAGAAACTGTAAATTTCTAAGTCTTTTTATAAAAGGCAGAGATATTTAATCATATATAAGTTACAATTCAGTTTAAGTTTATCGGACCATATAAGAAAGCATTCTTTGGGAAAGATTATGAAGAACTGCTAAAGAAAAAAAGAACTTGTGATTTAATAAAATATCATGATAGATTTTTATATATGTCAGCATCAGCACATTATCTACATCCTTTTTGATTGTTTTTGTAAGTACAAAAAAAAGAAGGCACAGTGGAGTTAGAAAAGTAAAAAAGGGCTTTTCCTTTGAGAAGTAAGCAAAATGAATCTGACATTAAAAAGCGAAGGTCCTAGAAATTTCGTCAAACCTGTACATCTGTCCTCTATTAGTTTTCTAGAGCTTCCATAAAATGGCTGGCTTAAAACAACAGATATTTTTCTCTCACACAGCTCTGAAGTAGGTTGGAAGTCTGAATTCAAGTTGTCAGCAGAATTGGTTTCTTCTGAAGCCTTTGACAAAAGTCTATTCCAAGCCAGTTTTCTCTCGTCCTGCTTCTGGTGATTGCTGGCAAGCTTTGGCATTTTTTGGCTCATAGATTCACTATGCCAAACTATTGCTCTGTACTCACAGATATTCTCCCTGTCTGATTTTCTGTGTCTAAGCTTTCCTCTTCTTGTGAGGATGCTAGCTGTGGGGTTGGGGATCATCCTAATCAAGAACAGCATCATCTTAATTTGATTATATTAAACATCATCTTAATTTTTTATTTTATTATATCTGCAATGACATGTTTAGATTATATTCAAATACGATCACATGCATATATGCCAGGTGAACATACATTTGGGAGGAACACTGTGCAACCCAGTACAGCTCTGTCTTGGTCAGTTTGGGCTGGTATAACAAAGTACCATAAGCTGCGTGGATTATAAACATAGATATTATTTCCCAAAGTTCTTTTTTTTTTTTTTTTTTTTTTTTAAAGAGAGAAGGACAGTGAGAGGGAGAGAGAGAGAAAGAAAGAAAAAATCAATTTTGTTTAGTTTTTCATGTGGCTTTTGTTGCTCTGAGACTTCGATGTGTATATGGTGCTGGGGTTTGAACTCGCGGATTTGCATATGCTGAGCAAGTGCTGTAATTGTTGAGCCACTGCTCCAGCTGCTCCCAAAGTTCTTAAGGCTGGAAAGTCCAAGATAAGGAACTGGCAAATTCAGATGATGGTGGCCCTCTTCTTGATTCGTAGTTGTTGCCTTCCCACTGTATCCTCACATGATAGAAACAGCAGGTTAATCCCTGGGGCCTTGTTAAGAGCACTAACATGAAGGCTCCACCTTCACGACATAGTCACCTCCCCAAAGGCCCCACTTTCCAATATTATCAACTTGGGGGTAGGATATCAACAAATGCATTTTGTGGTGACTCAGACTTTCAGACCATGCAAACCTCCCAGTCTTTTGATTTTAATGAGTTTAGCATGAATTATTGACAAATAATTTAGTTTGGAAGGAAGGCCATGGTTAAAGAAGCTGATAGTTTTTGGACTACACTTAAAATCTGTTCTTTTTTATTACATCTTTATGAAATAATAGTAATTATTGAACATGAACTGCTTTAGTAAACAATATAAAAGTCTAATTAAATAGAAAACGTGTTTCTTCTTGATGAGGTTCATTACACTGATAAGACCCAATTTTTCTATCAGCTGCAAACTGATCTAGTCATATGACATGCAGCATAGAGCAGGGCTAAACAATGTTTCTAGTGGCAAATTTAAAAATTTCCGATTTCTAAAGTTACTGCAATTGGGACGATGAAAGCCTGCATTTGCATTTTCTCTGAATCATAATGAGTTACTATATCTACTTCCAGACACAATTTACAATTATTTGAATGAGCTTGTTTGCTATAACTGTTCACTGATTATTTATTTTCACTCTTTTCCTGTTGGAGAAGGGAAATATTCCATCATAGGAATAAATTGTACCTTTGAAAATACTTAAAGAGACATTTTTCATTGAATTTTTATTTATCCCTTTCAGGGTAAGCTCTGATATCACTTTTGGAGAAATATAAATTATAGGAAAAAAAACCTTTGAAAAATTTTCTATGGTTTTGCTAAAGCTACCTTAGTACTATAATGCCGGGGGCCAGCCCCAGCTGAACTCTTGGGTCACCGAAGAAGGAGTGGAGTCGGTGCGGAAGAACAACTTGAACCCCAGGAACAAGTTGCAAGCAGAAACAGTTCCCTGCTTGAGCAAAATGCCGTCTGTACTTTATTGTTAAACTTTTTTATACAGGTGCACAAACAAGACTTTCATTATCTGCTTCATTATACAATTTTCTTTTCAGTTTCCCAGTAAACTTAAAGTATCAACCATTTGTACAATTTATGTCTTCCACCTTCCCACCACATAGACCATATGTAACTAATCGGTATAAACTGTTGCTTTTTTTCTTTGAGGCTTCTTCAGACCACTGCCTCATTTGATAAGAGAAGCATTTGAAATTTTCTGTGCTATGCTAATCTAGAAGCCCTATCTTAGCATAGGAACCAAATATGACTATTTGGTTCAAACTGTTTCAGAGCACCAGACAAAAATCTATCCACTTTATCATAAAGTCATGGTCAAATCTTTATGGATTGTTTCATGTACTGCACAGAGAAGCCTTATTTTCCAAAAGAATAATGTTGTTCTTAGTTCTTTAAACCTGCTTTGATCAAACACTTCTCCAACTTTGTCTTCCTATTTTTATTCAGAGTTAATTAACTAGACTATATTATAGACTTATACCCTATTATATACCTTGTATATTATATACCCTATTATATGCCTTATACCCTATTAACTGCTGACCTAAAACTATTTTGTCATTATGACCTTACTAGATATTTTATAGTTATCCTAGGTCTTATAATTGTTAATTCTATAAAATATTTGTGCCTCCTAATTTAGGTGCTAAGAAGTTAAAACCTAACTTCTACAACGACAAGAAAGGCAAACGTGTCTTATTTACTGTTAAGGGGTCACAACTCAACCTCTGCAAGAACAGGAAAGATAAACATGTCTTTCTGTAGATGTTTCACGTATTACAGTTTCTTTGTTCCTTAGTTCTAATTATTTTGCTTTTTATTTCCAATTTTGTTTTAAAGTCAGTACAGCTTTATTTTCCATGATTTCTATATGTGTTATTACAAGCACTCTTCTCAACAATCTGCAACAATTGTTTGAGCAATGGAATTCTAATAATAATCAGAGAGTTTCCAGTTTGAGCAAATTCATAATACATATAATTACTAGAACCCAGCCAATTTCTAGAAGGGATGTTTTTGGCAATCTCCTGGAATGCCAGCTTTGCCAGGCCCTTCCCCAAGTCTGGACTTTGTCAGACAGAAGCTTGGTGGACATTGCCTCCTCCACTATAGTATTCCAGGCCCTGTCTCATTCTAAGAAGGAATACTGCTAGGGCACACAAGCTTAAAATAATTTTAAAAATGTAAAGCAATTAGAGGAATAATCTGAAGCAAGTACCAAAAAGCAAAATGAATAATAAACCTGAATTTAGCATGTTAGAAACAAGCCACTCTGGTTGTAATGGAGTGAGCATTTCAAACATTTATAAAATTAGTAATCTTTAAAGCAACAAAATTGTATCAAGCATTGGACAGTGTAGTGTCTTTACATTGCATCCCACATTCCTATCCATCTCCCAGCCTTTCTCCTCTCCTTCAAGTAAGTTTGGGAAATTAAGTCCTAAGTCTCCGACAAAAAACATTTTCTACATTAATGAGATAATTTCCCTTATCAACATAAATGAGGAAAATTAACTGCTGTTTCTCGGATGGGCCTCAAAAACTCAGAAATCATTGCATCAATGAAAAGTCCATTGATAGGGACACTCATGATTATGCCAAATCTCAGTTTGTTCCGAATACTTCAACTAACTTGAATAGATTAATACATGAATGTGGTTGTGTTTAATTAATATTTATAAAATAGATATCTTACTTCACTAATTTTTGTTGTTGGTAAATACTTAACACTAAGGGCATAATCATATCAAAAGTGTTCAACTAATTAAAATTTTAAAAATTTCCAGAGGAGAGATAAAGTTCTAAATGTGGCTAGCTCCTTACTGAACAAACTTTTAAATATTAATCAGAGAAGTAGCTATATTCCTTAGATTTATGTCATTCATGTACTCATGTTCTGTCCCCCCACATAGATTTTTTTTAACCAATATTATCTCTTATCACTCTTCCAAAGCTTATTAGTTTTATGATGGAGTCAATTTATTTTGGGACCTGAACCCATGGCCTGTTCCTCCCTTTACCCAGGTATACTGCCCTCTTCCCAAACTTCCCAACTTCCCAAACTTCCATTCCATGAAATAACAGCAGGAAGGACAGGTGATCTGAGTCTGAATCCTATCACCACCATTATTGCTGTGTGAACTTCGGTATTGCCCTTGCCCTTCCTGAGTTTCAAAATGCCCAACTGGCATGAAAGCTCAATAATGGGGCATACCATCTACCTGTTCCAAGCCTTGCTCATTCATCCTATCTAGGATCCAAGGCACCTGCAGTCCCTAGCACAGGCGAATGAGCCAACACTTACATGATAGCTTAGGATCACATTATATTGTTCATTTACATAAAAATGATACTTGCAGTAAGAAATATGAGCAGCATGTACAATAGAACGTATTTTCAAAATTTCTGCTCTGAACTTGACCAGTAATTCTACTACCAAAATGTCTTAAAGGATTTCTGAGTCCATTGTTAATGTTTTAGTCACACAAATTAGACACTATTTTTCTCGTTACTCATTTTCACTATAAGATCATCATGAGGGTTTATTTTTTGATGTGCCAGTCTCTTGTTCTGTAGATATAATGTATTAATAACATTTATAATGGTTAAAAGTGAAAATGGAATTTTCAGCTCAGCATATAAGTAGTATTAGAACCAGACCTTAGTTGGAATTTTGTAATTAATATGTATGATTCAGGGTAAACATAAATGAAAACATTATGTGTGAATCTGAAATTTGATCCAGGTGTTTCCAACCCCTTTGGAGAGGGGAGAAAGACTTATTTTCTTATAATATATTGAGTTATTTTCAGAATTCACTATTTTGTAGTGTGACCTAAAGCTATTTATGTATATCACACTTCCAGGAGGAAAAACAAGTCTTTTAAGAGTAAGACAGTATCTTTTTCCAGCAAGGCCTTCAAAGATGATGGAAAGGAATATCTCCTCCTATATTTTTAACTATGCTCTTTCTGTCATGGTCCCCATTGGGCTGCTATACCTCATTACACAACTTTATTATGATCTAATTAATGTACAATGAATTGAAAATATTTAGTGTGCAATGTGATAATGTGACATAAGCATACACACATGAAATCCACAATGAAAATGATGAATACACTCTTATTCCCTAGAAATTTCTCTGCTTCCCTCCCCTCCCATCCAAACATCAATCTGCTTTCTATCACTGTATATTAGCTTTCATTTCCCAGAAACAGAATACTTTGACATCTCTCACTTGGCATAATTATTTCAAAAATGCGTCCATGTGGTTGTGTGCACAGGTAGTTCTTTCATTTTTTTGGTAAGCAGCACATATATTGTAAGAGCACACTACAATTTGTTATCCTTTGCTTATCCAATGTTGGTAGACATTTGAGCTGTTTCTAGGTTTTGGTTGTCAAAATTAGCATCCTCATGCACATTCATGCACAAGTCTTTGATGCTTTGGGTTAATACTCAGAAGTTGGATGTCTGACACATAAGGTAGAGATTTTTTTAAAACTTCAACTTATAGAAACTGTCATATTGTTTTTCAAAGTATATGCCCTTTTACATTCCTAACAGCAGTGTATGAGGGTTCCTGTTGCTCCACATCCTTATCATCAATTAATATAGCCAGTTTTTTTTTTTTCAGTCTGTTCTGGGGATGGAATCCAGGGCCTACTGTGCAGTGTGCTAGGCAAATGTTCTCCTACTGAGTTGCATCCACAGGTCTACCTAGCCATTTTAATAGATATTGTAGTAGTATCCCACTATTTAATTTTGCATTTTTCTAATGATTAATGATGGTGATCATGTTTCCATGTAGCTATTTAGAAAGTGTCTATTTAAAATTTGTCCATTATTAAAACTGAACCGTTTTTTTTATCAATTTCTGGAAATTTTTACACTTTTGTTTCAAGTTATTTATCACACTTTTGGTTTCTAAATATTTTCTCCTTGTTTGTTGGTCTTTTTTTTTTTCACTTAGGATCATCTTTTGACAATCATATTTTTAATTTTGATGAAATTCATTTTATCAATTTTTTATGATGATACTTTGTTTTATTTAAGAAATCTTTATCTAACCCATGATCACAAGAGTTGACCAAGGTCTTCTTACAAATTTGTACTTCTAAGTCTTGTATTTAAGTCTTTGATCCACTTTGACTTAATTTTTAAGTTCAGTTTTTGGTATATGAATGTATAACTGTTCTTGCAACATTTGTTGAGCAGTCTGTCTTTTCACCATTGAATGATGTTTTTACTTTTGCTGAAAACCAGTTTCTCTACATATTCATATATATGTGGATTTATTTCTAACATCTGTATTCTGTTATATTAATCAATTTATTTGTATAAATAGTGATTTTGGTATTTGAAGAAAGTCTTGAATTCCAATTTGCTACAGTTCAAATATATTTGAGCTATTTTAGGTCCTTTGCATTTCCATCTGAATTTTATAATGAGTTTGTCAACTTCTTATGAAGTATCCCACTGGGATTTTTATTGGAGTGGTGTTATGATTTAGATATGAGGTGTCCCCCGAAAGCTCCAGTGTGAGACAGTGCAATAAGATTCAGAGGTGAAATAATTGGGTTATGAGAGGCTTAACCTAATCAGTGCATTAATCCCCTGATGGGAATTTACTGGGTAATAACTTAGGTGTGGCTGGAGGAGGTGGGTGATTGGGGATGAGTCTTTGGTATTTATATTTTGTCCTTGTTGAGTGGAACTGTCTCTCTGCTGTCTACTGCCATGTTCTGAGCCACTTTCCTCTGCCACACTCTTCTAAACTATGAGCCCCAAAATAAACAAATAAATTGTTCTTCTCAGGTCTTTTGGTCACAGTGGTGAAAAATTCGACTAAAACAAGTAACATTGTGTCTATAGACAGGTTGGGAAGAATCAACATGTTTTTAGATTCTGTTGTCTTTTCTGTATGATGATGTCCTGGGAGACTAGTTTTACTTTTCCTTATATATTTGTTAAATTTTTCCTCTCTAAGCCAAATTAATTATATTTCTTTTTCTTATTTGATTTCACTGGCCAGAACTTCATTTAGAATGTTGAGTAGAAACAGAACATAAAATCTCATCTTTCATACCTATACTGTGTAAAGTTATTATTAACAAATTTTGTGTATCCTTCCACATATCTTTTAGCATATAAAAATAAATGTATGATTTTCGTATGGATCTGTTGGGCCGTTTTATTTTATGGAAATGGGATTGATATTCTATAGTGTCAGTTAGCAACTTGTTTCTTCTACTCAATAATCATCACCAATATTCCCCTAAAGCAAAAGAAAATCTCTCTTTTGAAAGTTATCTTGTTTAATTACACAGTATTACATAGAGTGAGTGTGAATCAATTTACTGAATTATTCTCACTTTGATGGGCTTTCAAGATATTTCTTTCTTAAAACTACAAATATGTTTCCAGAAATACCATTCAATATATATTTACTTATATATTAGAGCTGCAGGGTTAAAGGCTAATTAATAGAAAAACACTTGGAATCCCACCAGTAAGCCATGAGAAGAAAATTTTGATTCCATCTGTTTATGAGCATGGAATGTGTTGCACATTCTTATTCTAAATTAGCAACTGAAATGTGCTCTGTACTTGGTCCTTTAATTTACATCTCCTTGAATGATATCAATGTTGAGCAGCTTGCTTTATATTTGTTAGCTTCTTGTTTTTTGTTTCCTGTGCAACTCACTCTTTTTCTAAATAAATCATAGCATCAGTTTTGATTTCATCTTTTTATTATGGATTATTAAGAGGGTGCTCATTAATGTCTAAGTAATTAAGATTTTGGTGGCATTTTACTGTTTTGATTTTATCAAAATCAGGCAATATTGTCCATCAAATACCTACTTACTAAAATTTCATTACGTTTTTCTTTGTTGCCATAGAATAACACTATATAATATGAAGGTCATGCTATTTTTACGGGCACATAAAACTGAACTTCCAGATTTTGTGTTTTCTTTGCTACTTTTTTGGTCCTTTTGAGAAATTTTCAATGCTGTTTTTATTAAGGTGCCTTTCTATATTATTTAAAGCAAACACTATAATTGTGTTTTTATTAAATTTCTCAGGATGAGGGGCTTTTTTATATTTTAGGGTGTTTACCTAATATATATGACTAATATTTTTGATGTTTAAAAGAATATTGTTATACCTTCTACACAAAGTATATATTTTATTGTTGGATGTTCCTTCTCTGTTTTTTCAAATATTTTTGACCTTGAAACCCTCTGTGTTGTTATGGTATTTTTATTCCTGGTTATACTTGTTTAAATTTTGTTTATTTGTTTTCAATTCTTTTATTTTCAATTTCCTTATTGCCTAATTTAGTTTAATCGCGAACAAATATAACTAGAGTTGACTATTTAAACCCAATCCATAGTCTGTGAATTTTATAGCTTGACTCGCAGATTCAGATTTTACCTTATAATAGGTTTAACTGGTTTTATTGCATAGACCCTTTTTAAGCTTATAATTTCCTTTGCTTTTTGCTGTTTTCATTTTACTTCTGCCAGCTTCTTCAAGCTCCTAACCATTCCTTTTCCTCATGTTCACACTGAAATACTACAATTTTCAGTTCTGCAGCTAGTTACCTTTACTTACCTAATACTTCTCTACTGTACCGTTTAAAAAATAGCAAGTTTATCTCACTTCGCTCAGATGAGACTTTTAGACTGTTTTCATCGTTTCTTGTCTTCTGCTCTTCTTACTCCCTCCCCTACCCCTACACCTGTTCCAGGGATTTGCTGAGACAGATTAAAACGTTGAGGTCTAGGTTACTCTTGTAGGTGTCTCTTTATAGTATGTGAATTTCAAAAAGTGGTATTTTATCAGTTAGAAAAAGCCAGAATAAGCTGCAGTAACAAGTAGCACTAAAATATCAGTGGTTTAAACCAACAAAGAGTTTCGTATTTATTTCTCAGGATGGGGGGTTGTCAGGGCAGCTGGCTCTTACATGAGATGCTGCGTCTCCACATGGACACATGCTCGCAGGAGAAGAGCAAACTGCAGAACAGAGCACAGCATGAGAGTGGAACGATTGCTTTTGACTGCCAAAGCAGGTCACATGGTCATGTGTGACAAGGGGCGGAGGAAACAGAGGCCTCCTGTGAGCCCAGAGGGTAGGAGAGCCATACATTGGTGAATAGCTGTGATGTCTGACACCTTGACTTTAACTTACATCATGAATTCTAGAAATTCACAATATCTACATCTTTTTAAAATTTAACAATATACATCATGATTCTTTCATTATTAAATTTATCTGATTTCTTATTTTCCAGTTAAAAATGCCATTTTATAAATAAGAGTTCTTTATAAATTTCCTTAGATATAGGCATATGGGTTATATGATTTCTGAATTCTCACTTGTCTTTTCTTCTCCCTGAGGGATAATAATGCCTCTAACAGGTCAGGTTTAGGATGTTTAGAATAGGATTCTTTTCCTTTCAGTTGTATATAGGCAAACAATTCTCCCAGCTTTCAATGTGACAGTTGAAGCATCCCAGGATACTCAGGTTTTTTATTTATTTATTAACAATCTATTTCTTTTACTAGCTTATAAGTTTTCTCTTTATTGCTGGTATTTAAGTTTTACCCATATATGTCTCACTAACTTGTTTCCTTATCAATTCCTATTAGAATTTGGTAGAATTATTTTAAAGACCCGGGTCTTTTTCAAACCAAGAGAAAACATTTATTATTTAATTATTTTTTCACTTTTTTGTTCTCTTTTTTCTCTCATGTGTTATTCAAACTTTATGGCTTTTGGTGCAATACTCCAATCCTTTTTAAAAATCTCATGATGTTTTACTTCATGCATCTATGCATGTGATGGTGTTTCCCTCTGACTGTGATATTATTTCTTGTACTAGTTCTAACAGACCTGATTATTTGTGGTGAATGCATGTCAATTGATTTATTTCTTTTTAATTTTAGGAGTCAAATGTTTCAGTTGCCAACTTGTCGGTCTAAGGATCCTCCTGGATGTCTTGGTGTTTTCTTCTAGATTCTCAGATAAGAGCCACCCGTTTTAAATCCTCCAGGTAAGTTTTCTTTCTCATTTACTATAAATTATCTGAGGTGATGTTTTCTGTTGCCTCTGAGTATTGTGTCCACCTAGTTTCATGGTAGAAAACCATAGTGGTGAACTATCAAGTGGCAGACAGATTTGGTTTTTGTAGGCATGTGGCAAGTAATTGTCTGAAAATGTGTTTAATCCACTATTCCACTTGATATAGTCTTCAAAGCGGTTATAGTATCCCATTTTTGTAAATTATTATTTTTCAAAGGTTTGAAAGGAGTTCACCCTTGTATTCAGTTCTCCATGCATTGCAAACTGTATTGGATCCTCTTACCCCAAATTTATATGTGAAACCTTTGTAGATATGGCCTTTAATAAAGTAATTAGGTGTAAATGAAATAATAAATGTGTGAAGCTAGTTCAACGTATAATTGACTACATAAGAATAAAGTGGGGAGGTGGCCATCTACAAGTCAAGGAGATTAACCCAAGGAAAAACCAAACCTACCAGCACCTTGATTTTTTCTGATGTTGTTATTAGTGCATTGTAATTATACGTAGCAGTGAGGTTTATTCATATATGTACAAATTATTATTTGCTTCATTTCATCCCCTAGTACTTTCCCTCCCCTGCTCCCTCTTCTACTCTATTAATCTCCTATCATGTATCTATCCATCACATATTTTTAAAAACTGGTGCCTTATGATTACACTTAAAAGTGGGATTTGTTGTGATATATTCATACCAGCACGGAGCATAATGTGGTCAATTTTATTCCCCAGTTCTTTCCTTTCACCTTCCTCCCCCTTGATCTCCTACCTCTCCTCTACTGACATCCCTTCTATTTTTCTGGGATCCCATTTTATTTTTTATTCCTTTTTTCCTCTCTAGCTTCCATATAAGAGAGAAATATTGAACACTTTACTTTCTGAGCCTGGCTTATTTCATTTAACAGATACCATAATTTCATTCTTCATGAATGGGTAGAACTCCAAGGGGTATAGATATCACATTTTCTATGTATTGATTTGTCTGTTGACAGACACTTAGGATGCTTCTATAACTTGTCTATCGTGAATTGCATTGCTATAAACATGGGAATGAATGTATCATTGTAATATATGATTTGAAATATTTTGGATAAATTCTGAGGGGTGGAACATCTGGGTCATATGGTGGTTCCGTTCCTGGTCTTTTGAGAAACCTCCATACTGATTCCAACTCATCAATTGCTTTTCTTTTCGTTTTCCCCACATTATTTTTAATTTCCAAGCACTCTTTCTTATTCTCTCAATAAAGCTTTTTGTTTTAAGGCTTCATGAAGGCTGTATTGATGCAGCAATTTCTCTACTATCTCAAATGATAATTAGCAGTTTTGAAATTTTCTTCTCAGTCTGTTAACTCTGTTAGTTTTGTTCTGCTTGTTTATTTTGGTCACTATTCTCCTTGTAGAGATTCTCTTCATATATCTGGTATTTTCTAGGTATTCTTCATAGGGGACATGTGGGAAGATACTTGTAGTACCACTCTAAGGTCCTGATTTTTCCTCCCAGAGGACATTCAGCAAGGCCCACAGACATTTTTTTGGTTATCATGGTGGATGGGTACCACTTGTATCTAAAGAGAAGAAGCCAAGGATTTCACAAAACATCTTATCTATCTATAGCATTACTCTCCACAACAAAAACAATCCAGTCTAAAATGTTATTAGTGTCTCTGTTGAGAAACATTGTCCTAAGGTGATAAAGATAAGAAATTTGTTAGAATATCTTCATTACCTTATTTTTAGGTCAATTGTCTTGATTTCCCAGTTTCCCCAGAGGGTAAAACTTTTTAAAAATATTTTCTGAGGAGACTGTTTAGATTTTTATGAGTGAAGTTATAGAAGAGACCTGGGGTCATATATTCACTAATGCTTCTGTTTTTAGGATACAGCCAAGATCCTTAACTATATCTAGCAAAACACACTTTAAATGCTCTTCATTATAGCTTTTGTAATGAATACATCTTTGGAAAAAAGTAGGAGAGGTGAAGGAATGGGGAGTTGGGCTATCATCCAGTATGGAATGGTAATCCTCAGACAACTTTCCTCCAAACTTGTTATTTTTTGATTCCCTAATTCCTCCGCTATAGATGTATCTGATACTATAGGGCCATAAAACTTTTGAGTATTGTATTGTAGAAACAAGACTATTTTTAGCTTCCAATCATTGCTGAATTAAGATTTGGTTTCCTTAGATACTCTGAGTCAATCACCTGTTCTTTCCTTTGTCCTCCATTTTATCCTTTGATTCCTCCAGGTTTATCAGGTTATGTCTTAAAAATCCTTTACGGCAGATTTATTGGATTTTCAGAAGAAAGTGACATTATATGTGCCATTTAGTACAGAAATTCAAAGTTCGATTTAAATGCCAGAGTGTTATCAGAGGAAATCTGGAGGACATTTTTTCCCTCCAGTTGGCTCTGAAAAATACCTCCAGCTTGTTTCACAGAGTTGACTTTATCTCTGTTTATGTACATCAAATGTTCTCCTTTCACTTTATCTAAGTACCCCTGATCCCAGCTACTGCCTCTGTCTTCTACCCATGTGTAAATTTGGGCAGGATTGCATTCTACTTTCTTGCTGTAGGAAGAGTATCTTACAAGCTCAGACTTGCAGTGAAGAAGAATTCCTTCTTTGAGTTAATATATGGCTAACATCATTTCTACTCTGTAAGTCTTTTTTTTTTTTTAAGAAAGAAGGACAGTGAGAGAGAGAATCAATTTTTTAAAATTTATTTTTTATTAAGAAATTGAGTTATTGTACAATCATAAATGCTTACAAAGTAACAATATGATATGTATATATTCTTTTTTAATGAAAACTATAATATATGTAAATATAGATTCTGAAAATTAGATTTACCCCCAAGAGTGCCCCCCCCAATTATCCACCTTTATCCCTCCCCTCTCCTTCCCAAAATATCTCTAAAAATGTCTTAGGTTGTATGACATAACATCTTATCCAGATTTAAAACATGATATTAGACCTCCTTTCTCCATGGCCAAGGTCTAGCTCCAGCCTCTACAGATGAGTGATTATGCTGATTTCACTCAGCATAATTTCTTCCATAGCCATCCATTTACCTTCAAAGGATGCAATATCATTGTTTTTAATTGCTGAGTAAAATTCCATAGTATATGTGTACCACAGTTTTTGGATCCATTCATCCAGTGAGGGACATCTGGGTTGGTTCCATCATTTAGCTATTGTAAATTGAGCTGCTATGAACATAGATATTGCTGTGTCACTGTAATGTGCTGATTCTAAATCCCCTGGAAAAATACCCAGAAGTGGAATAGCAGGATTGTATGGTGGGCTCATCTCTAGTTTTTTGAGGATTCTCCACACTGCTTTCCAGAGGGGCTGTACCAGTCTGCAGTTCCACCAATAGTGTGCTAGTGTGCCTATATCTCCAAAACCCCTCCAGCATCTATTATTGTTTATTTTCTTCATTTTTGCCAATATGACTGGTGTGAGGTGATATCTTAATGTGGTTTTCATTTGCATTTCTCTGATTACTAGTGATTTAGAGCACTTTCTCATGTATTCATTGGCTTGATCATTGTCGTCTGTTGAGAAGTTTCTGTTTAGCTCTTTGGCCCATTTATTGATTGG
>PVKS010016388.1:0-44067 GCA_004027875.1 Aplodontia rufa | reverse complement strand
AGAGGTGAGAGCGGACAGCCTTGTCTTGTTCCCGACTTTAGTGGAAATGCTTTCAGCTTTTCTCCATTTAGTATTATACTAGCTGAGGGTTTAGCATATATAGCCTTGACTAAGTTCAGAAATGGTCCTTTGAACCCCATCCTTTCTAGAGTTTTGAGCATAAAAGGGTGCTGGATTTTATCAAAGGCCTTTTCTGCGTTCCCAAACACTTTTTATGAAGCAACCATAACTCTGAAACCAAAACCCAACAAAGACACATCAAAAAAAGAGAACTACAGACCAATATCCCTGATGAACAATCCTCAATAAGGTTCTAGGAAACCGTATTAAAAAACACATCAAGAAGACAATTCGGACAATTCATCATGATCAAGTGGGCTTCATTCCAGGTATGCAAGGCTGGTTCAGCACATGCAAATCAATAAATGTGATTCATCACTTAAACAGAATTAAGGACAAAAACCATATGATCATCTCAATAGATGTAGAAAAGACCTTTGGTAAAATCCAGCACCCATTTATGCTCAAAACTCTAGAGAAAATAGGGCTCAAAGGAACTTATCTTAACTTTGTAAAACCATGTATGCCAAACCCTTAGCTAATATAATACTAAATGGAGAAAGGTTGAAAGAATCTCCACTGAACTCGAGAACAAGACAAGGCTGCCTGCTTTCACCACTTTTACTCAATAGAGTCCTTGAGACCCTGGCTGGAGCAATCAGGCAAGAAAATGAAATCTAAGGGATAAGAATAGGAAAGGAGGAGGTCAAACTATCCCTTTTTTGCTGATGACATGATCCTACTAAGGAAGATGCAAAAAAACTCTACCAGAAAACTGCTAGAGCTAATAAACAGTTTTGGCAAAGTAGCATGCTACAAGGTCAACACCCATAAATCAATAGCTTTCCTATATGCCAACAATATTAGGGCAGAAGAAGAAATTAGAAAATCAGTCCCATTCACAATATCCTATAAAATATAAAATACTTGGGAATTAATCTAACAGGAGAAGTAAAAGACCTCTTCAAGGAAAATTATCAAACACTGAAAATAGAAATTGCAGAAGACCTGAGAAGATGGAAAGATGTTCCATGCTCTTGGTTAGGCAGAATTAATGTAATTAAAATGGCCATTCTGCCAAAAGTACTATATAGATTCAATGCAATCTCCTCAAGATTCCAATGTCATTCTTTGCAGATATAGAAAAAGCAATTCTCAAATTCATATGGAACAACAAGAAACCCAGAGTAGCCGAAACACTACTAAGCAAGAAAGATGAAGCAGGTAGTTTTTCAATACTAGATCTAAAATTATACTGTAGGGCTGTAATATTAAAAACAGCATGGTATTAGTGTCAAAATAGGAATGAAGACCAATACAATAGAATAGAAGACTCTGAGACAAACCCACAAATCTTTAAATATCTGATCTTTGACAAAGGGGGTCAAAATATAACATGGAAAAGAGACAGTCTATTCAACAAATGGTGCTGGACAAATTGGACAGCCACTTGCAGAAAATTGAAATTAGATCCTTCTCTCTCACCTTGCACAAAAATCAAATCTAAATGGTTCAAGGAATTAGTAATTAAGACAGCTACCATACAACTGCCAGAAGAAAAATTAGGACCAACACTCTAGCATATGGGAGTTGGCAATGACTTCCTCAACAAGACTCCTAAAGTGAAAGAATTATAGTTAGAAATCAATGAGTGGGATGCCATTGAACTAAAAAGTTTCTGTACAGCCAAGGAAATAGTCAAAACAGTCAAGAGACCACCTACAGAATGGAGAGACTCATGGCCTGTGATCCCTCTAACAAGGGACTAATATCCAAAATTTACAAAGAACTCAAAACACTCAATAACAAAAATACAAACAATCCAATCAATAAATTGGCCAGAGAACTAAACAGAAACTTCTCAACAGAGGACATGGAGCAAGTCAACAATTACATGAGACAGTGTTCTAAATCACTGGCAATCAGAGAAATGCAAATCAAAACTACATTAAGATTTCACGAGGCTGGAGCAGTGTCTCAGCGGTTTCAGCGCTTGCTTGGCAAGCACGAGGACCTGGGTTCAAACCCCAGCACCACGTACACAACTAAGTGTTAGAGCAACTAAGGCCCTGTGAAAAAACTAAACAAAGTTGTCTCTCTCTTTCTCTGTCTCTCTAACTGTCCCTCTCTCTTTTGGAAAAAATAAAAGATTTCACCTTACTCCAGTCAGACTGGCAAAGATGAAAAATACAAACAATAACAAATGCTGGAGGGGTTGTGGGAAGAAAGGAACACTAGCAACTGTTGGTGGAATTGCAGACTGGTTCAGCTGCTCTGGAAAGCAGTGTGGAGACTCCTCAAAATATTAGAGTTGGATCCACCATATCACCCAGCTATCCCTCGTCTGTATTTTCCCAGAGGAGTTAGAATCAGCACATTACAGCGACACAGCAAAATCCATGTTCACAGCAGCTCAATTTACGATAGCTAAATTATGAAACCAACCCAGATGCCCCTCAACTGGATGAATGGACCAAAAGCTCTGGTATATATATATACAATGGAGTTCTTCTTAGCTATTAGAAACAATGATATTGCATCTATTGAAGGTAAATGGATGGCATTGGAAGAAATCATGCTGAGCAAAGTTAACCAAACCCAGAGAGTCAAGGGCCAAATGGTTTCCCTCATTTGTGGAGGCTGGACCTAAATCTGGGCTTGGGCATCAGGTAGACAAACTCATATATTAGATCCATAGAACAAAAATGCAGAATGTTAATATTTACGAGATACAGTTGCAAGATAGTGCATAAGGTATTTGAAGAAGCTGTGCTTCATGCCTGCACAAAACATAAATGTTTAATCCTATTGTCAAATATTTTGAAGAATAATAAGGGATAATAGGAAGTTTAACCAAGTTTTACCATACCTATCCCTGAGCAACTAAAATTGGTTAAAATAAATCACAAATTCTAGCTCAGAGGTTTTCCCTTATGTTCATGATCACACAGCATAGTTGCTTTTCCTGGAAATCCTGGGAAGTTTCCCAAACAAGTTTGCTGTCCCTTTACACAAGATGATCATCTGATACCTTCCCCTCTGGAACACCTCCAACAACTTCCCACCCCTATCCCAACACTTGGAGCTGACAACCTGGTCTCATTTTTCATGGGAAAATCAAAATCCATCAATCAAAGAATTCCTTATCCTCTACCTCCAAATGTAAGGACACCTCCTAGTAAGGATAAATAGGACCATTTGAAAAGAAGGCAGTATGGTGCACATTCTTAATTTATTGCTGGTTTTAATAAGAAATCTCTTATAGCTTTAACATTAAAGCATAGATTTTTAAAGATGCCTCTTTTTATGTTACTTTCTAATACTAGTTCGATATTGGGTCTTTTGTTGTTTTAACATGAATGGGAGTTGGGTTAAAAACGTTCTTACATTGACTGGTAAAACTTATGTTGTTCAGCAATCCACAGACAACTGAGTGCAAAACGTGAGTCGCTGAGATTTGGGTGTCTTGGGTGTTATTTGCTACATGGCACTATAATATTAAAACCCGATGAATACATGTTATAAAATAAAAAAAGAAAAGCTATCCATTTATGGATATTGATCTTGTATCCTGCTACTTGCCAAATTCATTGATAAGCTCAAGCTGTATTTTTGGAGGTTTTTGGGTCTTCTAGATACAGGATCATATCATCAGCAAATAGAGATAGTTTGACTTCTTCTTTATCTATTCCTATCTCTTTGATTTTCTTCTCTTGCCTGATTGCTCTGGCTAGTGTTTCAAGAACTATATGGAATAAGAGTAGTAAGAGTGGACAACCTTGTTTTGTTCCTGAATTTAGTGGGAATGGTTTCAATTTTTCCCATTTAGTATAATGCTGGTTACGGGTTTGTCATAAGTGGTCTTTACAATGTTAAGGTAAATCCCTAGCTTTAATCCCTAGCATCTCCAGTGTTTTAAACATGAATGGGTGTTGGATTTTGTTGAAGGCCTTTGAGATGATCATGTGGTTTTTGTCCTTGCCTCTGTTTAAGTGATGGATCTCCTTCACTGATGTGCATGTGTTGAACCATCCCTGCATCCTTGGAATAAAGCCCACTTGGTCATGGTGATTTATCTTTTAGATGTGTTTTGAATGTAGTTGGCTAGTGTTTTATTAAGGATTTTTGCATCTATGCTCATCAGGGATATTGGGCTGTTGTTTTTGTTCCATGATGCATCTTTGTCAGGTTTCAGTATCACTGATTTTTTTCTTTCATTCCTTTCTTTTACTTTGTGTGTGTGTGTGTTGCTGGGGATCAAAACCCAGGTCTTGTGTATGCTGAGCAAGTGCTCTATCACTGAACTACACCCCCACTCCAGCCCTGATTTTGTTCATTTTTTTTTCTTTCAGGTGCTGGAGATTGATCTCAGGGGCACTTTACCACTGAGCCACATCCCCAGTCCTTTTTATTTTTTCTTTTGAGATAGGATCTTGCTGAGTTACGCAGGCTGTTCTCAAACTTGTGATCCTCCTTCCTTAGTCTCCTGAGTCCCTGAGATTACAGACGACCATGCATTGTTAATGTTTTTAATGCAGACATTTTTTTCTTTGTATGACTTCTAGGTTTGTCACACATAGTCAATCAGTTATCTATTGACATATAATGCATCCCAAAACATAGTGACTTAAAGCAACAATGATCATTTTGATCATTTTATGATTGCTTTTTATGCCTCTGGGAGTAGTGCACTCAGCCAGTGGTTCTTTTCAGGCCCTGCAGGGCAGCAGTAGCCAAGGGCAGTTGGACTGGGTCATTGGGGGGCTCTCGTGTCTGGTCATTCATACTTGCTTACAGTGGGCCCTTGGCTGGACCGTTGGTCTAAACACCTACGCACCATCTCTCTGTCCTGTGCATCCTCAGAGCCTGGAACCTGGGTTCCATGCATAGGCCACCTCAAGACACAGGAAGTGGAAGCTTTCAGTCTCTTAATGCTTGAGCCTGGGAAGGGTGCTCTATCATTGCTGCCACAGAGTCCATATGGAGAAACAGGTGCTTTTTCTTTTCTTCCCTTCCCTTCTTTCTATTTTTGTGGTGCTAGGGATCAAACCCAGAACCTTGCACATCCTAAGTAAGCTCTCCACCACTGAGCCACATTCCCAGCCCCAAGACTCTATTTCTTTTACTTTTCTTTCTTTTTTAGTACCAGGATTGAATCCAGGGGCACTTAACCACTGAGCCACATCCCCAGCCCTTTTTATTTTTTATCTTGAGACAGAGTTTAGGGCCTCTCTAAGTTGCTGAGACTGGCTTTGAACTTGTGATCCTCCTGCCTCAGCCTCCAGAGCCTCCGAGATTATAGGTGTTCACCACCATGCCTGGCCCCAAGACTATTTCTTGATAGGAAGAGTATCAAAGAATTCGGGGGCCACATTTAAAAGCTGCCTCACATACGAAGGCCTTTTTCACATAGGATTTTGTTTTTAAAATATGTGTCTCATGCTTTTTACTTTTGAAATTTTGTTCCCTTTTCTTCCCCCAGGTGAGTTGTTCAATACCTTGGATGAAATAAATTCACGTTTCCCTCTAAGTAGAAACTCTACTACTCTCATATACTAAATTTGGGCCTACTAGGGTCTATTTCTAAACTTTACATTCTGTCTGTTGAGCTGTCATACCTGTTAAATCCACACTGATTTCATTATTTTACCTCTATAGTATATTTCATATCTTCCAAAGTTATTCAGCAAATGATTCATCCTCCCCACAGATGGAAGTACAATCTTTGTCATATACTAAATTCTTATGCCTGCTTGTGTCTCTTCTAGACTCTTGACTCACTTTTATTCGTCTGCCTGCCTATTTCACTGCCAGTATCACATTTTTTTTAAAGAAAAGACAATGAGAGAGAGAGAGAGAAAGAGAGAGAGACAGACAGAGAGAATCAATTTTTATTTAGTTTTTCACATGGCCTTCGTTGCTCTGATACTTAGTTGTGTACGTGGGTGCTGGGATTTGAACCTGTATACTTGCACATGCCAGGCAAGTGCTGTAACCGCGCAGCCACTGCTCCAGCCCCACCAGTATCACAATTTTAATTATTTCAGCTTTAAAGTGCATTTTAATATAAAGTAGAACAAGTGCCTTAGGGAGAGTTGTTAAAAGGGGTGAATACCCTCACTTCCCAAAATGGCTATGGCTCCAGACACAGAGAGGTGGAGGCGATTCAACTGCTCCTACCAGAAGCAGGAGAAGCAGGGCTTCTATTACTCTCGGATGAAGTGCTGTGTCTCTTGGGGCTCTGATTCCTTGTTCATAAAGTGTGAGGAGAGTCTCGACCCGGGCTCAGTGGATCTTCTCCTTGAAGGAGCAGATAGCAAACATTTTCGGCTTTGCAGGCTATGTACAGTCTCTGAGCAACTCTGCAATTCTGCCCTTAGAGCACAACACCTTAGACAAAACAAAGAACTGAGCATGGTGTGCTCCAATAAAACTTTATTTTTGGCCAGTGAAATCTGAATTTGCGTATGTTTTTCATAGGTCATAAAATATTATTCGGTAGATTTTATTTTTCTGAGCAAGATCCAATCTTAGCATGGGAGTTGTACAAAAATAGGTGGCCAGATTTGTGCCATGGCTGTCATGCCCCCGAACCTCTAGATTTCAGTAGAGTTTCCCACGCCAGTGTGCACTCGAGTAACCTGAGGATCTTGTTAAAATGCAGATTTTTTTTTTCTTTTGAGACAGGGTCAAGCCAAGTTGCTGAGACTGGCCTTGAACTTGTGATCCCCTTGCCTCAGCCTCCCACATCGATGGGACTATAAGTGTCCTGGCTTAACGTACAGATTCGGATTCAGACATTTGGGCGAGACACGGGAATCTCCATTTCCTTTGAGTTCCCAGGAGCTGCTGCTGCCGCTGGCCCGTGGACCTCACTTTGAGTAGCAAGAGGCTAGAGAATCATCAGCATGGCCATCTGGCTGATTCTCTAGGTTCAAAGTGTTGCTTTGATTAGCTATCCCGCTCTGCACGGAAGAAATGCTACTCAGCAGTCTGAGCACACTTAGGGCCCCAGCATTTTCTGTAGAGTCTGTTGCTCTGTCGCGTATTTCTCCTGCTTTTTATTTGTTTCTGTGCTTCCCCCAAGCCTAGCCTTGATCTAGAACGTAAGCTCCTTGAGAGCAGGGACCTTGCTGGGTCTTTTTTTTTTTTATTGCTGTTCTTCCACAGTTTTACGCAATGCATGTGCTCAGCAAATTTTTATCTATAAAGGAATACAAGCAAAGGAATGAGGCAGGTGCCCACTCAGGATCCGCCCCAACTGCGTTCCCCGCGGGGAATTGTTATTCTACCACCACCTAGTGGTCACTTCTGTGAACTGCGGTCTGGGGGAGAAAAATGCACCGGACCCTATCCCTACAGCAGGTGGAGGAAGCCTGTGTTCTTGTAAGCTGTCACAGTCTGGAGGAGATGGCATTTTAGCTGAGCAATGACAGCCATAAGAGTTGGGGTCGGGAAAGAGGAAGAAAAGGCGATGCTGGTGGAATGAACAGTATGCACAAGCACATGTGCCAAAAGGGAACAGAAGTAGCCCTGGCCAGAGGATGACGCAGAAGAGGCCCAAGGAAGGGCACCTCTGCCAGGACAGTATTTGATCTATGTCAGGCACTGCATTTGAAAGAGCTCTTTTAACCCTGCAAAGGTTGGTGAAGTAGATTGGAGGACCCCTGTTTCTCAGATGGAAAAACTAACCGAGGCATACATAGGTCAGTGAAGTGACTTGCCCAAGGTCACCTGCCACAGAACTGGATTTGAATCTGGACTATCCTCCCAGATGAGGGGCCTGCCCCAGCCTTGTGCCTGAGGATGGGGGGCTAATTGGTAGGGGCAGGGTGTATGCAAGAAGACCCAGATACAGGAACTGAAGCCCAGAGCAGGGAAAGAGGGTCCCTAACGATGTACACCAAGCAAGGCCGTGTGCCTTTCATCCTGGCCCCTGCCTGGGCTTCCATCTGATTGCCTAAGGTGATGTTTCCATGCAAAAGGGCTGAGCCCCGGTCATAGGGAGTGGCAGAGACCCTCAGCACCCATGGCCAGCCTGAACCCTGGGACTGTGCTTGGATTCCTGTTCCCAGTGAGCCATGTCACCGGGCACAGGGTCAGCATGTAGAGCCTCAGGAGGTGGTGGGAGGTGGTCAGTTCTCCTGAAGAAGGAAGGGAGGTGAGCTGGCTCACCAGGGCAGGAGGAGTATTCGGGCACCCAGTGCCCCCAGTTCAGCAGCAGATCTGGGTTGCCCCCGCTGCAGCCTTACGTACTGCACAGGAACACAGGGTCACAGCCTGGGGGGCTCCAGGAGATGAGGGAGTCATCTCAGACAGCATCAGGTCTCAGACTATAAGCTACTCACGTGCACAAGCCTCAGCTGCCTTGTTAGGATTCCCACTTTTGAGGTGAGAAAACAGAGGCTCAGAGTCTCAAGCCCTTCTGCCGGAAGGACTGCTCAAAGTCATCAGGTTTGAGCTGGACCCCAAATGCAAGACAAGGAACCCCAAGGCATTTGGCCAAAACCCCCTGAGTGGTCGTGCTGTGAGTTGACAGCAGCTCCTCTGGTCGATTCTGCAGCTGCTGCTGCTCCACAGCTTCATGGCCACAGCTTCTGCCCCTGCCCCTGGCCCTCCCTGAGCAGCTGCTCACAGGTCTCATGCTAGCCTGCTCCCACCACACATACCCCATTTCTCCCTCTGGCTCTCACTCTTCCATTGTTGTGCCTGGGAGTAAAACAGAGGGATAACAGGGCCAGTGGGGCTGGAGTAGCGGCTCAGCAGTTTAGGGTGCTTGCCTGGCATGCGCAAGGATGCGGTTCGAACCCCAGCACCACATACACAACGAAGTGTAGGAGCAACAAAAACCACATGAAAAGCTAAATCAAATTGATTCTCTCTCTCCCTTTCTGTCTCTCTTAAAAAAATAATTTTTAAAAAAGTTAAAAAAAGAACAGGGCCAGGTGTGATAATTCACTGAGGCCCCAGTCCCAGCAGGGTGGACACTTGTCAACACACTTCCTGTGACTGAGTGAATCCCTCTAAAGGTAGACCTTGTCTCCATTTTTAAAATGGGAAAGCTGAGGGACTGTGACCTGCTGGGTCCCGGAGCAGGTTCCAGGCTGAGCAGCTTCTCGCCATCCAGGCTCAGCTTCCCTCCGGGGGGCGATCCAGCCTCACAGGGCTTCCCCAGCCGCCCCCCGAAGCCGGGCCTTGGCATCAGAGGGGGCTCCTTGGGCCACGTTTCCGCCAGGCAGAGGCTGCGCGCCCAGACCCCTGCCCGCCCCGCGGTGCGCAGGTGCACGGGCGTGAACGCGCTCTGGGGAGCCCGCCAGGTTACGGGAGTCGGGTTTCTAGGGCTTCCTGGGGGGAGCGCATTACTTCTGCTGGGGATTTTTCCCAGAGCAGATTCTTTAATCCTTCTCAGGGCATTGCTGGGATTTAGTAATGAGCTGGAACAGCCAGAATGTTTGATTGTGTGAGCTGGGACTCAGCTGTTCATTCTTCAACCAGCCAGCTTCCTCTTTTCTCCAGGACCCAGCTCGGCCACCTCTGGGTGGGCGTGGGGGAGTCGGGATCCAGAACAGAAGAAGCAGCGAGGCCTCCTCCTGGCTCGCAGGGCCAGAGCCAGCAGCCCCCAGTGCAGATGGAGCCCAGAGTCCAGGGAGCAAGAACAAATTGTAGGCGAGGTCAAAGCGAGGGGCCTCCTTCCCGGAGCCAGGCAGCTCAGCAGGCCCCCAGCCAGCCTGGGATCCCCAGCCGGGCCCCCCACTGGAGTGGGGCTGTGCCGGAAGCTGTCTCCAGACAGGCTCCTCCCGAGCTGAGGAATCCTGAGCAAGTGCTCCCAGAATGCCACGCTGTGCACTCCCAGCAGCTCCGGAGGCTGAGGCAGGAGGATCGCAAGTTCAAAGCCAGCCTCGGCAACTTAGCGAGGCCCTAGGCAACTTAGCCAGACCCTGTCTCAAAAATACATAAATAAAATAGTAAAATAAAAAAAATAAAAGGGCTGGGATGTGTGCCTCAGTGGTTAATTACCCTGAGTTCAATCCCTGGAACCACTAAAACAAAACAACAACAAAAATGGAGATGTATTCATTATTTACATGAAAACAAAACAACAGAAATGGGGTGGAGGACCCGGGTTCGACTCCCAGCATACACAACTAAGTGTTGGGGGGGAAATGAAAAAAATTGATTCTTTCTCTCCCTCCCACCTTCTCTCTCAAACAAATAAACAAAAGAAATTTAAAAAGCGAAACAAAACTCCATCAGTAACCAATGAAGAATAGAAAGTAAAGTATAAGTGGGACCCTCTTTCCTAACTCCAGGTGGATGAATCGTTTCAAATGTGCTATTTAAACTAAAGAAGTTGTTACAATTCTAAAATTCCAAAATTAAAGGAGAAAAGAAAATAGAACTATAAGTCAATACTCAAACTGTCTGCCCGCAAATATGTTTGATTTAGCGTACATTGGATTTTAAGTGAATATTAATACCTTTAGAATGGCTTGTGTTTCTAATTCTCCAAAGTTCAAAGCCTGGGCTGCTCCTTATATCTACCCTCCTTTACATCCTGCTTCCTGACTCCTGAAGGCCGAGAGAGTGCGTCAACGCAATAACCAGCTCACAGCTGCACATAGATGCAGAGGCTGATGAAGGTTTAATGGGGGATGGAAACGAAGACCTGAATAGACATCTACCCCCCTCTGCAGAAGACTCAGCATGCATACAGATGTCAGTAGCTCATCAGTTCACACACAGGTCCTTCATACATAGCAACAACAACAAAAACACAAACAATAATAAATGCTGGAAAGGATGTGGAGAAAAAGGAACACTTTTATTATACTGTTGACCAGACTGTAAATAAGTACATCCACTGTGGAAATCAGTATGGAGGTTCCTTGAGAAACTAGGCGTGGGGGACTGGAGCAATGGCTCAATGGTTCCAGCACTTGCCTGGCATGAGCACGGATGCAAGTTCGAATCCCAGCACCACGTGCACAACAAAGTGTTGGAGCAACGAAAGCCACATGAAAAACTAAATAAAATGGATTCTCTCTTTCCCTCTCTGCCCTCACTGTCCATCTCTCTTAAAAGAAAGAAAGAAACAAACAAACAAACTAGGAATGGAACCACCATATGACACAGCTATACCACTCCTTGACATTTATCCTAAAGAAACAAAGTAAACTGCGTACTATAGTGAAATATGCATACCCATATTCACAGCGGCAGAAGTCATAGCTGAACCATGGAACCAGCCCAGCTGTCCATCAATGGATGAATGTGTGGAAGCCTCAGAGGAGAAGGGGAAGAAGACAAGGTGGGGTGGATGTGGAAAGCTGAAGGGAGATCAGTAGTGGAGGAAAGGGAGCAGGGGAGACAGAAGGGGAGGGAGAGGGGGAACCCTGGGTGGGCATTGGTACTGGCCAAATTAGATGGTCGTGCTGTGTGCACGCACAAATATGGAACAGCAAATCTCACCATTGTGTGCAACTATAACACGCCAGTAAAAGTATGGAAATAAAAAACTACTCCCAGGATAAACCAGGAAAGGAGTGGGAGCCAGGAGGGGGAGAGGAGGAAAATAAACAGTGCTTCTGAGCACAGACCTCTGCCTGGGGTGGCTTAGTCTGTCTGCTGTGGTGGAGTGAAGTTGCATCTCGGTGCCTTGGATCCCAGGCGAGGGAGCTGGGTTTCTGGCCCTCCAGTCGCCTCCCAGTTAGAGCCATGGCAGGTGGCATGGGCAGAGGCAGCCTCCCAGAAAGGGTGCCTAGAGCCCTGAGGTGTGAGGACAGCACTAGGAACAGGTTCTTCTGCAGGACCTGGGTGTGGGGCTTGGGCATCTTGCTGGAAGCCCAGTGGGGTCATATCCTACCTGGATGAGGTCCCATCCCCAACTCGGGACCAGCCAAGGAGGAGCAAGGGGCAAGAAGGGATGGGACAGCTCCCCCAGGCCCAGTGCTCTCAAAGCCCCACAAACCACCCTTAGGCTGTGCCCTGGGAAAGAGCTCCCGGTTCTGGAGGCTGGAAGTCCCAAGAGCATGGCCCTGGGATCAGGCGGGAAGGCAGGGGAGGCAGGGAGGAAGCCAGGCCAATGAGTCCCTTTATCAGGAACCAGCTCCCCAAAACTAACCTGTCCTGATTGCAGGATCAGTCAATCCCTTGTTACCTAATCGCCTCTTAACGGTCCCACCTCTTAGCATTGTTCCTAAGGCAAATGAATTGGATTGGACATCAAACCACAGCACCTCTGGAAATTCCCCTTCAGCTGTGCTATTTGGGGCCTAAAGCTTGAGCTGTGATGGTGGGGGACAGGTGCCGCAGGTGAAAGGCGGAACTGCCTCATTCCACTAGCCCAGTTCAAAAACGGCCTAGCTTGGGCCCCAGTGAGCGGCCAACAGGAGCTGGAAACCAAGGAAAGGCCCCAGGGCAGATCCATGACCAACTAGGGGCAGCCCGGGGAGGGGATCGGGAGTAGTGGCAACCTCCTGCCCTTTCAGATGACCTCACCTCCCTTCCATTTTCCCCTCCTTCAAGGCCCCACCCAGACTGCCTCCAGCCTTCCTTCCTCCAGTCCTTCTCCAGAGGATGCCAAAGGGTCTCTTCTAGAAAGCATGTCTGATCCTGTCCTCACCTAACACTTTCCATGGCTCCCCATTACTCTCAGGAGAAAGACCAAAGCCTCAGCCTCTCCCAGTGATCAGAAACCGGGAGCCCTAGCTGCATGGTGGTGGCAAGCACAGCTGCCTCAGGATCTGGCCCCAGGCCTCCCTCTCAGGTTGTGCCTCTGTCATAATTTATGGAAAGCATCTAAGTTGGAAGCCAACACAGCCCTGCAAATCTCATCTAATCCCTGCCTCCACCGGAGGGAGCAGCGCTTTTGTGGACATGGTACTTTTCTTATAGTGATTAGTGATTACATTTGGTTTCAATTCAGGAAATAAAACCAAAATGAAACATTTAAGGTCTTTCCCACAGCCACCTGCGTCCCAGGCTGTTTGGTGAGGCCACTGGAATCCTGCAGGCCTGCAGTGTGAGGAGGCCGTTCCAGGGAGGCAGCCCCCTCTCCAAAGCTTCTCTCTGCTCCACCTGTCAGCTGGCCCAAAAGCCCATCTCTGTCCCCCTGTTGCCTGTACTCTGGTCCAAGCCTCCCACCACAGCCTCTGCAGTGGCCTCCTCCCCGCCTGTCTGTTTCTGTCCTTGCCCTGCTCCAGTCCTTTCTCACTGTTCCTCTGAGGGTCACTGTTCCATTCAGGTAAGACCAGAGTCCAACTCCAAGCTCACAGAAGGCAGCCCTCCTTCCCTTGCTGGCTGTCCCCTCCCAGACCCTGACTGTCTTAGGTGGCCCAGAACTCAGGGCTCCTGTTCTGCTCCAGGCCCACAGGATTGGATCAGAGTCCTCACTTCCTGCAGGTCTGGATCAAAAGCTGGCCCTTCGCACAATTCCCAGAGTGCACTGCTCCCTCCCCACCATTTGGTCTCTACTCCCCTCAACCCCACCTGGCAAATCCTGTTTCCCACCAGAATATAAGCTTGGAGGGTAAGAGCCTTGTTTCTCTGCTGCCACATCTCTACTAGCAAGAAGCTCCATAAACATGTACCAAATGCACACATGAACGACTGATCCCATGTGTCATTGACAGGGGTGGAAGGCAGGGTTCTTTATGCTCTGAAGGTGTCCCCTCTGTGTGGTGGAGTTATCTGAGGATACCTCCTCCTGGAAGCTTCCGGCAGCAGGCAGCAACTGAGCACAGGTACAAGATTTTCATCTGGTACACACATCACCCCCTCCAGGGGGCCCTCCCAGAGCCCTTGCCAACCCACAGTGAAAGTGCCTCCTATCCGCTCCTAGCCTGACTTCCTCCCTTGTGGTTCATGGTGGGTGTTGGGGTCGGTGCCAGGCCAGTGAGCATCCCAGGGGCTCTTGAGTCATACCTAGAGAACACCTGGGGGTCCCACGTCACCTCAGGCTTTGCGGGGCCTCTTGCGCTGGCCTCAGTCACACCCTTCTCATCATCTAAGCCTTACAACAACCCTCTGAGGTGACCACTATCACCCTCCTTTTACAGATGAGGAAACTGTGGTCAGAGGCCACAGAGGCAATTTCCCTATGCTCCACAGCTGGCGTCACAGAGCGAGTAGAGGCGGCTCCTGGCCCCACATAGGGCCCCACCTCCACCTGCTGCAACTGTGTGTGCTCTGTAAGTGTTTGGGGAATTCGAGAAAAGGCAAACCAAGCTCTCAGGTTCCTGATGTAACCACAGCACGTTCTGAACCCGACCTAGGCAGGTGGCCTGCACCGTGCATGGCTGACCCAGACGTACAGCGCACCTTTCCCAACTGCCCTGTGCAGAGACAGAGGCAGGGCCTGCTCCCCTCCCCTGCGGAAAGACTGAGGCCAGGCATCAGTGTGCGGCGTGTGGTGAAGCCCATTCGGTGCCCACCGCCTACCGCCCTGCCTCTCCTGGGGTAGAGACAAGGCCCACAGAGGCCCAGGACAGGCCCAGCCAGGGCGCCTGCCTTCCACACTCCGTTCCAGCTTCACTCGTCTCCTGCAGCTGCTGCACACCATCAAGCCTGCCTCCCTAGGACTGGCACTTGTCTGTAACGTGGACTAATGGGACCTATCTGAAATAGCCGAAGATTCAGTGAAAAGCAAAAGAAAAAGGGCTTGGCACAGGGCCTGGCCGAGAGTGGGTCTGTGCCAAGTGGAACACGTAGCTGCTAGCTGGTTCTCAGGGAGGCGCGTGAGTCGCACGGCCTCCCTCCTCCCTGCCCGTACAAGGCAGGCCCAGAGCCACAAAGCTGGTAACTAAAAAAAAATCTGATTAGAGAAATACTAAGATAATCATCATCATATTAAAATATAATGCCCAATGGTGGAGATGGTGTGGCAAATGTCACGGTGTGGTCAACATTTTAAATAATCAAGCTACTAAATATTTTAACAAATAGTAAGCATTAAGAAAGTCTCAGTTTGGGCTGGAGCGGTGGCTCAGTAGTTGCAGCACTTGCCTGGCATGCGCGAGGACCCGGGTTCGAACCCCAGCACCACGTACACAGCTAAGGGTCAGAGCAACGAAAATAGGGTGAGAAACTAAAGTTGATTCTCTCTTCCTCTCTCAAAAAAAAAAATAAAAATAAATGAAACAAGTCAAATTCAGGTTAAAGGTCATATGCTTTCTCTTACATGCAGAAGCTGGAGAGGAAAAAGGAAAACAAAGGTGGGGGTGGAGCTCCTAAGAATCAAAGCGAGAACCAGAGAGGACAGGGACCGAGGGGTGGAGAAAGGGAGGGAGGGGGAAATGCCAGGATCTCGGACAAATTACATTGTTATATTGCGTGCATGTACAAATACGGAACAACAAGTCCATCAGTATATCCAACTATAGGGCTGGAGCGGTGGCTCAGCGGTTTCGGCGCTTGCCTGGCAAGCACCAGGACCCGGGTTCAAACCCCAGCACCACGTACACAACTGAGTGTTGGAGCAACTAAGGCCATGTGAAAAACTAAATAAAGTTGTTTCTCTCTTTCTCTCTCTCTCTCACTGTCCCTCTCTCTTTAAAAAAAAAAATATATATATATATCCAACTATAATGCACCAATGAAAAATGATGCCAATCAAACCAAAAACCAAACCCAAATCAGACTTTTGTGAACTTAGAGAGCTGACAGGATTGAGATGACAGCCAGCCTGGGTGGTCTAAGATCAAACACGAACGATGACTACGGTGACATTTAAAAACGCACCCCACAAAGAAGTCCACATCCTAATTCCTGGAACCTGAGACTATGTCGTTTTCCATGGCACAGGGACTTGACAGGTGTAAGCTGAAGACCTCGAGAAGGGATTAGCCTAGTCCAATGTGATCACAAGGGTCCTTTAAGTGTAAAGGAGAGAGAAGAGTTAGGACAACCTGGCTGGCCACCGAAGACTTGAGATATGGAAGGGGACCGTGAGCCAAGAAATACAGGCAAATTCTAAAAAACTAAGAGGGGAAGGAAACAGGTTCTCCCCCAGAACTCCTTACAAGAAATAGAGTCTGCCAACTCTCTGTCTTTCCCTTTGGTGCTGGGAATTGAATCCAGGGGCACTTTACAACTGAGCCATATCCCCAACCCCTCTTATTATTTCATTTTGAGACAGGGTCTTGCTAAATTGCTTAGTGCCTGCTAAGTTGCTGAGCCTGGCCTTGAATTTTCGATCTTTCTGCCTCAGCCTCCCAAGTTCCTGAGATGTCAAGTGTGTGCCACCAGGCTTGACATCTGCCAACAACTTAAAGCCCATTAAATCAAGACTTCTGACCTCTAGAACAGTAGCATAATAAAGGTGTCTTGTTTTAAGCCACTAAATTTGTGGTAATTAAAAAAAAAAAGCAAAAGGAAATGAATACACCTATCCAGATGGTAATTTTCCCACCAGAACTTTTCTGATTGTACTGAACTGACTTTTTTTTATTTCTTATTTTTTAAGAGAGGGACAGTGATTGAGAGAAAGAGAAAATCAATTTTATTTAGTTTTTATGTGGCTTTCGTCGCTCCAACATTCCGTTGTGTACATGGTGCTGGGGTTTGAACCCATGTCCTTGCGCATAGCCCCCTGCCCACTCTTCGTGAGAGGAAAGTTTCATGAGCCACAGAAGCCTGTGAATATGCCTCTTCATTTTCAGAGATACATTGCGTTCCTTGGTGGCCTTTGTGCTATCACTTAACAATCTGCAATTTAAAAAAAAGGGAAAGTCTTGTTTTGTCTGATTCTCCCTACTTTTACCTTGTATGTCAAAACACAAGTGATTTCAAAGCTGTCCAGTGTAGTGGGCTATCAGCAGAATTTACAATACGGACAAGTAGAGCACTTTCAACCTGGAAAACAAATAGAAGCATTTCCTCCAAACTTTTGTCAGGGTTACTCTTGCATTCAGCAAATTTGAATTATTCCAGGCAGGTGTGGGTGCCCGTGAGCATCAACGGTGTCACCTGCTTGTCTATCCCCAGGGCCAACTTTGGGAAATAGCAATTTGACAGAACATATCAAGAGCCATAGAAACAATTCATATATTTTGACCAGTTCTTCTCTCTGGAATTTTCCCTAGAGAAATAATTTATTTTACTTTATTTTTTTATTCCAGGAATTGAACCTGGGGGGAGCGTTCAATCCCTGAGTCATCTCCCCAGCCCTTTTTACATTATTTATTTATTTATTTTAAAGATAGAGGGAGAAAGAATCAATTTTATTTAGTTTTTCATGTGGCTCTCGTTGCTCCGACACTTCGTTGTGTACTTGGTGCTGGGGTTCAAACCCGGGTCCTTGTGCATGCCAGGCAAGTGGTAACGACCACTAGGCCACTGCTCCAGCCCCAGCCCTTTTGATTTTTATTTTGAGACAGGGTCTCCCCAAATTGCTTAGGGCCCCACTAAGTTGCTGAGGCTGGCTTCGAACCTGCCATCCTCCTGCCTCAGCCTCCCGAGCCTCTGGGATTGTGGGCATGCACTACCACAAAAGCAAACACACAAGCGCATAACAATGTCCCTCCATCGCAGGGTTGTTTATCGTGGAGGGAAGGGCAGACACAATCCATATTGTCAATAGGGGGTGATCTAATAAATGATGCCCGAGTCCTTGATGGCTCTTCAGCTAATACCATAATCCTGAAGTCACTGTGAGGACGTGGGTGATGTTAATGTCAAAACGCTTCATATCAAAAAGAGAAATTACAACACTACCTTGAGACTCTGATCTCTACTGACAGGGAGTTTTTTATTCTCCCCCCGATTTGATTCTCACAACAACCCTTTGATGTAGACAAAACAGGGTCAGTATTCAGTCTCCCTATTATCCGTGGTGGGGGACGAGAGACTGAGCTGTGAGACTGAGCCAGGTTCCCTCAGGGGCTCAGATTCTGAACAGTGACCTCCCAGGTCTCCTGAAGCACAGCCCAGGGCTGCCTGTCTCCGGCTAGGGACCCATGGGCAAGCCCCTCCCGGTGAGGGCCATGTAAGACACAGTCCTGCCTTGGCCCACCCTCCCCCATTTCACCCAGAAGAGGTAGCCCCTGGCCCGGCCCCTCCTGCCTCTTCCTCGGCAGTTTGGAAGAAACCCCCCAGTTCCAGGGCCATCTTGCTCTGAGCTAGGCTGGTCTTTTGTGTGCTTGACCCCTGAGATCATGTGGGAAAACCCTGGGAAACCCTAACGTTGGCTGCGGTGCAGGTGTCTTATTTCTATTACTAAAAAAAAAAAAAAAAAGTTTTTAATGCGAAAATTTTCTACTGTACAGACATTGTGTCAAAAATAACATAATGGGGGATTGGGGATTTAGCTCAAAGGCAGAGGGCTTGCCTAGCATGCACCAGGCCCGAGTTCGGTCCTCAGCCCTGAAAAAAAAAATAACATAATGGGGGCTGGAGTGGTGGCTTGGCTGTTAAGGCGCCTGCCTGGCATGCTCGAGAATTCGAGTTCAGATCCCAGCACCACGTACACAATGAAGTCCGGGAGCAACAAAAGCCACATGAAAAAGGAAATAAAATATTTTTTTTCTCTCTCTCTCTCTCTTTCTCTCTTTTTTTTAAAAAGAAAATAACATAATGGGGCTGAAGCGGTGGCTCCGCCTTGGAGCGCTTGCCTGGCATGCACAAGGCCCTGTGTTTGAACCACAGCACCATACACACAACTAAGTGTCAGAGAAACAAAGGTCAGATGGGAAAAAATCAAATGGATTCTCTTTCTTCAAAAAAATTATAAATATAAAATGAACACTCCTATCTCTATAGCTCAGCTTAGGAAATAAAACCTTATAGGGAAGGGGCTCCGGGGGACTCTTTCTTGATCTTGTTTCCCAGCTGTCACCAGGGGTAACCCAAACCTGAATTGGGTGTTTATCCACAAATGATAAGTAGCATTTTGGGGCCATGCTTTTAAATGTTCAGTCATGGTCTCGTGCTTTTATTCATTCAACAAACTTGTTGGACAAATATTTATTGAGCACCTACTGTATGTCAGGAGTCACACTGAGCCTGAGAACAACAGTAAAGAAACCAGGTGAGATTACTGTTCTTGTTTGTGTCTCCGGGGGAGGGAAGAGATAAACAATAAACAAAATTGATGAAGTTTGATGGATTGTGTTCCATGTTAGAATTTGAGCAGTGCAAAGGGGAAGGAGGGAGTTGGAGAGGTGGGAGTGGAATGTGGCTATTTTCAGTGGGATAGCATCCTTCTACATCTTGATTGTCTACTCTATTATATATTTCTGTGTACCATCTTTATTCATCTTCTGTTAGTAAAATTTAGAATTTTTTCCTTTTTCTTTTTCTTTTTTTGTCATTATAAGCATCGTGTGTCCTGAATGTGACAGAGACATCCAGCCCTGTCCTTGTACAGAACCTGCACTTCCAGAACCTTTGGTCAGGCTTTTTCTTCCAGGCAGATTTCCTAGATGGCCAGGAAGAATCTCACCTGCTTGAGTGCTGTGCTTCCCTCTGGGCAGGAAGATGAAGCTGAGAACATCTCCCACACACAGACGGAACCAGGTACGCGGGGCTGGAGCGCTGGCTCGGTGATTATGGTGCTTGCCTGGCGTGCGTGAGGACCTGGGTTCAACCCCCAGCACCACGTACACAACTTAGTGTCAGCAAAACAAAATCTGGATGAAAAAATAAATAAAATTGACTCTCTTCCTCTCTCTCACTCTCTCTTAAAAAAAAAATGCAGTGGCTCAGTGGTTGGCGCTCGCCTGGCAGACCAGAGGACCCCGCTCCAACCCCAGCACCACACACGCAACTAAGTGTCAGAGAAACAAAGGCCAGATGGAAAATATATCAAGTTGATTCTTTCTCTCTCCCTCACTCTCTTCCTCTCTTTAAAAACAAAAACCAACAGCTACCAAAAAAAACCCCCAAAACCCCAAAACCCCCACAGTTACATCAAAAATGTAAAAAGGAAATTAAAAAATAAGATCAGTGGGCTAGTCCAGGAGATCTGACTTCTGAGTAATTGGAATTCTAGAGAAAGAAAACAAAGGAAGGAAGTAATTAAAAAAATTTTTTTTCAAATTTTCTAGAATTGAAGAAGCTAAGTGCCCAGCAGAACAAAAATACATCCGCACAGACACGCACCATCCTGAGAGTTCAGTACTCTGGGGCAAAGCAGAGACCCTACAAGCTTGCAGAACAAAAGCAGACCACATTGAACTTTTTAAATAGCATCAGTGGAAGTTAGAACGCAAGGGAGTAATATGTTCAAAATTCTAAATGAAAGAGGTTAGATTACTGATTAAAAAAAATTTAACAAACTGCTGGATGTGATGATGCATGCCTGTAATCCGGGTGACTCAGGAGGCTGAAGCAGGAGGATCACAAATTCAAGGCCAGCCTCAGCAACTCAGCAAGGCCCTAAGCAACTTCGCAAGTCCCTGTCTCAAAATAAAAAATCAAAAGGGCAGGGTATGCGGTTAAGTATCCCTGGGTTCAATCCCCGGTACCAAAAACAAAACAAAACAAAATGAAAAAAAAAACCCACCAAAAAAAAGTTGCTTTTTGCTTTTGCTCATGATTTTCTTCTGAATTTTACAATTCAGAATAAGGCATACAATGAGTACTGATCTGTCCAGAATTACAAACAACTATATTGGGGGGCTGTGTGCATGGGGGACAAGGATGTGTGTGTGTTTTGTAGGGTGCATGGGGGAGCTGGGGAAAGAACTAATTCCTCCCCTTCTACAATGACTAATTATTGCATAATGTATAACCTTAAAACAATTTAAAAGTAGTAATATAAGCGCAGTATTTACAAGAAATACAGTAGATGGGCTGGAGCAGTGGCTTGGTGGTTATGGCCCTTGCCTGGCATGCGCAAGGACACAGGTTCAAACCCCAGCACTCATGTACACAACTGTCAGAGTAAAGAAAGCCAAGTGAAAAACTCAATAAAAATTTATTCTATTCTCTCTCTCTCTTTCTCTGTCTCTCTCTGTCCTTCTTTCTTAAAAAAAAAAAAAAATACAGTGGATACCTGAAGGAGTGACAGCAGTATCCCCAGGCCTGCTTCAGTGGGGGGTCAGAACTGCTGTTACGATTTTCATAACATATATTGTCCAATTATTTTGGTCTTTTAAATCCTGTGCATACACAACTTGATCAAAATTAAAACTAAGTTTAAAAGCTCCCTTGGGATTAGCAGCCTCATACGTAGATCTTTATTTTACCTCTTCATTTATTTCCTGAGGGTAATTTCTGGAAGTGGGACTGTGGGGTCAGCAGGCAGGCACGCTTTAAACACCTCTTGTCCATGGGGGCAAATGGGGCACTGATTTTGGCCTTGCCAGAAATATAATCGTCTCTGTTTTGTAGACCTTGCAAACACCATTGTCAATTTGCATATCTCTGCCAATTTGATAGTAAAACAGGTATCATAACCTAGTTTTAATTTGCATTTCTTTGACTACTAAATAGCTTTACCAAGTTAAAATATCTGACCTTTTTTTTTAGTTCTTCTTTTATGGATTTCCTGTTGCTTTAATGACCCTGTCTGTTTCTAGCGTGGAGTGTTCATCTTTTCAGTCTTGATTTGTAAGAGCTCTTTAAATAGCAGGCTACTCATTCTCCGTTATCACACATCTTGCAAACATTCCCTCCTGACCCGCACCATCTTCTTTCAATGCTCTTATTTAGGCATAAGGGATTTTTCATTTTTATGTGGTTTTTGTCTGTCTTTTATGTTTTTTTTCTTTTTGCCTTTGGGTTCATGTCTGGAAAACCCCGGTTCATCCATGGACTTTCACACAGTGTTTCCTGCGATCATTTTAAACCTCTGAAATTGGGGTGGCATTCAGATAGTAGTCACTACCTGTGCAGAAAGTAACAGTGACTTGTAAAAAAAAAAAAAGTCCCAATACAACAGTGGAGCACACCTTAAAAAATGCGGCACCCTCACCTATTTCTTTTCCCTCCAGGGCTTAGAGGGACATGTGATTTCCCAGCTGGCCTTGCAGTTAGGTATGGCCTGTCTTCCTGTCTGCTGGCAGAGTAGCCACCCGAGGCAGAGCCAGGAGGCAGAAGGAGCTTGGGTTCCTGAAAGCCAGACGGAAGGTGGCCTATTAGCTAGGAATCCTCATTGCTTTTTGTGGAAAGAACTAATACAAGGGGCTGGAGCGGCAGCTCAGTGATTATGGTACCTGCTTGGCATGCACAAGGACAGACACAGGTGTGAACCCCAGCACCACGTACACAGCAAAGTGTTGGAGCCATGAAAACCACATGAACAACTAAATTAAAAAATTGATTCTCTCTCTCTCTCTCTCCCTCTCTCTTAAAAAACAAAGAACCAAAAAATAAACACAGGGGCTGGAGCGGTGGCTCAGCAGTTACGGCACTTGCCTGGCATGCATGAGAACCCGGGTTCAAAGTGTCGGAGCAGTGAAAGCCACATGAAAAACTAAATAAAATTGATTCTCTCTTTTTTCTCTCTCTCTCACTGTCCCTCTCTCTCTTCAAAAAAGAAAAAAAAAGAACTAATACACTTTAAGTCATTGAAATTTTGTGTTACATTTGTTACAGCAGCTAGCATTGCCAATACCTAACTGATACTCTGGTATTAATTCTGCCTCTAAGCTGGATTCCTTTAGACTGCAGTTCAGTATCTTATTTCTAGTATGATATTGACTCCTGATTTTAGACAGACACACTCTATCTTGTGCTTTATTTTTAAAAAATCTTGGTATGTGAGTTAAGTAAGTGTGTAAATTAATTGGAAACATTTTAACTTTTTCCTAAGCATCAGAAGAGGTTAAATGGCCTAGGAATGAGTCATGTGAGACACTGACAAAATTCACCCTGAGAATGGCCACCTGTGTCCTTTCGCGGTGCTTTAACACGCTGTGCTTTCTCCTTTTGCAAACTCACTTTAGTTATGTGATGAAGGGTGTTCCCGCAAATTCCACAGTTTGAAACCCTATCCCCAGTGTGACTGTATCTGGAGGCAGGGCCCACAGTAACTGAGGTAAAATGAGACCAAGAGAGAGGGCTCTCGTGCGATATGACTGGTGTCCTCCTAAAAGAGAGATACCAGGGATAAACTTACACGGGAAAAGGCCACTCGAGGGCACAGCAAGAAGGCACCGTCTACAAGTCACGGAGAGGTCCCAGGAGAAAGCAGCCCTGCTGGCACCTTGAACTTGACCCCTGGCCTCCAGGACTGTGAAAAAAATAATTTTCTGTTGTTAAAGTTACAATTAGTGGGCTGGAGTAGTGGCTCAGTGGTTACAGCGCTTGCCTGTTATGTGTGAGGACCCAAGTTCAACCCCAGCACCACATACGAAATGAAGTCTTGGAGCAGTGAAGGCCACATGAGGAGCTAAATGAAATGGATCCCCTCTCTCTCTCTCTCACTGTCCCTCTCTTAAAAAAAAAAAAGTCACAATTTGTGGCGTTTTGTTATGGCAATCCCAGCACACTAGTATAGCTTTTTTTTCTTTAGTGGTAATATACAAATAATAAAAAAGAAAGTTGGGGATGAACCAGTGGCTCTGTGGTTATGGAGCCTGCCTGGCAAGTGCAAGGATGTGGATATGAACCCTGGCTCCACCTGGGAAGTAAAATAATAACTTTCTTTTTAATTTATTTAAATTTTTTTTTTTTAAAAGAGAGAGCAGGTCAACGAGAAAGAATCAATTTTAGTTAGTTTTTCATGTGGCTGTCATTGCTTTGACATTTTATTGTTATGTGGTGCTGGGTTTGAACTTGCATCCTTGTGCATGCCAGGCAAGCGCCGTAACTGCTGAGCCACTGCTCCAGGCTCAGAATAATCAATCATTGAAAAACTTTTGTTATATCTGCTTTTAAATACCCACTCTCTGATAGAATAGGAACTATTCTCTATATACACCATTTCTCAATCTGCTTTTTATAATTGATAAGATGCTAAGAATATTTTCCATGATGATTTATCTACCTCATTTGTGTATATTTATTTTTCAGATCTCAAAAGTAATAAATGTTGGGGCTGGAGCAGTGGCTCAGCCGTTGTGGCGCTTGCCTGGCATGTGTGAGTACACGGGTTCAAACCCCAGCACTCATGTACATAGCTAAGTGTCAGAGCAACAAAAGTCATGTGAAAAACTCAATAAAAATTCTCTCTCTCTCTCACTGTCCTTATCTCGTAAAAAAAAAAAAGTGATAAATGTTCACTGTAAAAGTTTAAATACCATAATACAAAAAGTAAAATGTTTTCAATTTCTTCCAAGGTCTCTGTAGTTTTTCCCCCTCTTTTTGAGCCAATTTCGTACATATTTTGTTTCATAGAAGATTATCTATTTTACAGTTTTTCTCTGCAACAGATGGAGTCTTGCTACGTTGGTCAGGCCCGCCTGGACCTCCTGGGCTCCAGCTCCCTCCTGCTTCAATGTCCTCAGCAGCTGAGACTACAGGACCACAGCATGGTGACGGGTCATTTTACAGATGTTTCACATTGACTAATCTAGAAAAGTCTCTATCACATATCACCTTTGTTGTCTGCATCCAGAGAGAACGATCCCCGGGGTTCTTCACACAGTGCCCCCCACCTTCTCTCCTCCAACATCCACCCCATGCTTCAAAGCAGAGTCTTCAGACAGAATCAGTTTCCCCATTCCGGTTCCTAGCGGCTCCTTCCTTCCCACAGGGAGAAAGCTGCAGTTCTTGGGCTGCACCTGAAACTCCGCAGAGAGCGTGCAGAGAGAACAGGGTCAGCGCTGGGCCGCTCTGAGCTTTGCCCTTTTCTGATTTTCTTTTTGGGGTTATTTAACCTCTCTAAACATCAAAGCTCTCATATGTAAAATACTCTAAGGATCATGCCTGGAATTTGCATTAATGGGTAATGTGCAGTTCCTGGCCCCGCCAGCTCCCTAACGCCCAGTCTCAGTTACGGGAAACCCTGACCAGATATCCACACAGGGAGCCCTGAGAAGCCCGGCACAAAACCCTACAGCGGCTTTCCTGTCCTCTGAGCAGCCCTCGGGAGCCCCAGCAGGTCAGCCGCCCCAGGTGAGGGCAGTTCTCACACTCCCATCTGATGCCTGGCTCAGCCTCCAGACCAGGGCATGGAAGATCAAGAGGAAGTTAATTTTAAAAATCTCCTGCTCAGTAAACACTGAATTACCACAGGATCCAGCATTTCCCCTCCCGGGTATGCAATCAGAAGAATGGGAAGAGGGCTGGAGCAGTGGCTCAGCGGTTGCGGCGCTTGCCTGGTATGCACAAGGACGCAGGTTCGAACCCCAGCACCACGCACACAACGAAGCGTCAGAGCAACGAAAGCCACGTGAAAAACTAAATAAAACTGATTCTCCTTCTCTCTCTCTCATTGTCCCTCTCTCGTAAAAAAAAAAAAAAAATTAGGAAGCAGGGGCTCCGAAAGGCATTTCTACTTACAGCAGCTCTGTGCACATAAGTCAAATGGTAGAAACAACCCAAGCGTCCATCAACGGATGAAGGGTACGCAAAATGTAGGTCACACCTACAGTGGAATGACACCCGGCTTAGCAAAGGAGAGGATTCTGACACATGTTATCAGCCTGGATGAACCTGAAGACATTCTGAGTGACAAAGACACAAACACTGTATCACCCAGTCGTATGAGGTACCTGGAGTAGTCAGATTCACAGGGACTGTTGGACAAGCTGGAACCGCTGTTGGACACGCTGGGGCAGCAAAGAGACCCCTGGTAGCTGAGGCAAGAGATTTTATTGGGGTGGGGGGTGACAGGATGGCTGCTCCCAGGACTGGAGAGAACAGCAGCTTGTGGTCTGGAGTGGGGGAATTGATTAGCTCTCCTGAGAGCAGGGCTTGGGAGGTGCCCACGGGCTCAGGTGTAGTGAGGTAAGCTGTGCCTCCAAATGGTTGTGCTTTGTGAAAGGAATTTACATCTAAATATGGCCGTCATCATTGACAGTTATCTAACAGGGACAGAAGACGGTGGTTGCAGGGTCTGTAGGGTCGGGCAGGTGAGACATTGTCAGTTAGGGGCTAGAGTTTCAGGTTTCCAGGATCAGAAGAGTTCTAGAGTGGGTGGTGGTGATGAGGGTAAGACACAGACGTGAATGAGTGAACACCTCCGTACACCTGAAGGTGATTAAGGTGGTAAAATACTTGTTATGTCCTTTTCCCCACTATTGGGCATGGTGGAGCACGCCTGTAATCTCAGGGTCTCCAGAGGCTGAGGCAGGAGGATCACAAGTTCAAGGCCAGCCTCAGCAACTTAGTGAGGTCCTTAGTAATTCCTCAAGACCCTGTCTCAAAATAAAAAATAAAAAGGGTTGGGGATGTGGCTCATGGTAAAGTGCCCTGGGTTCAATCTCCAGTACCAAGGGTTGTCCAGCCTGCGTGGTTACAAGCCACCTCCTAGGGAACAGGACCCAGGGACACAGAGGGTGCAGAGCTGGGCCCTGAGTTCCTAGCCTGCTCCAGCTGCCTACTGGGGCTGCTTCCACTGCCCACTTTTCTTCAGGCGCCGCTTGTCCAACGCCAAACAAGGACGTGGAGCAGAGGACGTCCAAGCTCCCTCCTGGCGCTGATGAGCTTAGATGAGAATTAGAATAGAAGTGCTTTTTAAAAAGTAGATAGAGAATTAAAAATGCAATCGAAAATCACGCTCACTGTTCCAAGATTAAAAACACTCTTTAGAAACGGGGCTTATTAGAGGACATGCTTCCTGCGTCCTGCGGGACCGGAGGGGACCAGGTCACCAGAGCTCTCGGTAGGGGGCAAGCAGGTGAAATGATTATGAAATATGTCGAATAAATGGTCCTTTTTTCTCCCCAGGAGATAAGGAGAGGTAATTTGGTCTGTCAGTCGCACACACAGGAAACGTCATGGTCAGCTGCATTAATACTGAATACTTTGTCCAGAGTCACAGAGCTCAAAGAAATTACAGAATCTTTCTCCTGTGATTTCTGGCATGACTCTCAGCAGACCTTTCCCCACCTGAATTCACAGGAGAGATTAATAAGAAAAGGCAGGGCCTAGGGTGGGACCAGACCTGTTTTCCTCCAGCACCTGGGACCCTCACCCCAAGGCCTGTCCAGTTCCTCCTTTGGCCTCGTCCTTCCCGGGTCCTGTTTCAGCCCAGACCCAATCCCAGCTATTTCCTGGGACTTCCTGGGCCCACCTGTGCCCCCTGCCTTAGAGCTCCTTGGAGCTCTTTCCTCTCCAGACCTGGTGGTTCCTCCTTCTTGGGCACCCCATAAAGCCCACCTCTTCCAGGTGGGACTGTGGAGGCCTCCTCCAGTCCCACACCACCTCCCCTGCCCACTACAGAACCTCCCGCCCCTGCACTCTCTTCCTGCAGTTGCTAGGGGTATTTTGTGCCTCCTGCACCTGGAAACCCAGACCTCCCTGGAACAGACTCCTCCTGTATTCCCCAGCGTCCAGATAGTCCTGGCTGGCTCTCAAAGGTGGAAGGGGTGCATTAATGAGGACTTTAAGTTTTCTCATTTCCAGGCTAAAAAAGTGTGTGTGTGGCACCCCCCACCACCCCTCTTTTTTTTGAATTGGTGGTGGCCAGGGTGAGCTGTTGGGGTTGGAGTGGACTTTGGGGTGCTTCCTATATCCTCTGTCCTGTTGGATTGCAAGAGACTGGTCCGGCCACCCCTCCTCCCTCCGTCCCAGCAGGCGGGCCAGGGAGCCCCCCACTCAGAGCCCTCACCCAGTGACTTTGAAGAAGCCTCTTTCTCTTTCCGCTTTTGGGGACTTGCCAGTCTCTGGAACAATCAAACCTCTTTCAAGGCAATTATATTCCCTCGTGTAATAAGCACGGCATTATTTTTAAACTGTTTTACCCAATTAATTTTATTATCAGTTAATTATGTATTAACATTTTAAGAAAATGAATATTTGCCCTGTTACTTAAACTAAATCATTAAGTATGCATTTATTCCTTTTTCTAAATGGACATCCGTTATCTTCTGCAGATGGAAGACTGTTCAGAGCCATCTGAGCCTCTGGAGCAAGCTCGGGCTCAGAGGCACCGTCTTGGCTCTTCGGGCTGGACTTGTGCAGGGCTGGGAGGCTCCTGCAAGGGAGGCTGCACCATGTATCAGAGGCCTTGGCCTTGGGTGGGTGGGGAGCGCCACTGCCCTAAGGACCATTTTGGCAAAATTTAGGGTAAAGGAGGAGGGAGCAACCAAACCAAAGGCAAAAGGGTGTGAGGATGTCAAGCAGCAGCCAGAGGACTCTGCTCTGAGATAACTGTCCTCTTGCCATCTCTGGGCCCTCTGGTGCAAAACTCCCTGGAAGTCAGCCCCTGTAGAGCCCAGATGCACCGCGCCTGGCCGTGAGCTCCCTTCGGGTCCTCAGGTTTGCAGTAGGACATGTGCAGTCACCAGGGCCTTCCTGGCCTGATGCATGGTGAGCCTGTGAACCACCCGGAGGCCCCAGATCTCTAAACCACACAATCCACATAGTGAGGACGGGAGCAGGCTGAGGTTGCTGTGCTGGGTGATGGCCAACCTGGCCCCGGGACCCACAGATGGTGGAGGTGGGATGTCAGCTGTCCCCCAGCACTCTCTGAGGTTGGAGAGGCCCGGTGACCATCTACACCAGGGCGTCAGTACACTGAGGCCTGAGGGCCAAATCTGCCCAGTGCTGATTTTGGTGGCCCAGGAACTGAAAAAGATTTTTTACAGTTTTAAACGGTTGTAAGAACAGATGAATGATATTTTGTGATATGTGAAAATTTTAAGAAACGTCATGTCCGGAAATAAAGTTCTGTTGGAACAGAGCCACACACATTCGTTCACGGCCTTGCCTGGGGCTGCTTTTGCCCTGTCACATACAGTGGAGGTGAGCAGCTGGGACAGAGGCTGAATGGCCCGCAAAGCCCAAAATAGTGATTATCTGGCTCTGGATAGAAAGGTTTGCCAGGACTTCTCAGTGTGGTGATTACAAGGGGAATTTTCTGAACGACAAACTGGAGGGGACATCCCAGTCATTTACTGTACTGAGATCCAGTAGTTGTTTGGTTGGGTACTGGTAAAACAGAGAAATCAGATCTGCCTGCCACCCCCAAGACGTCTCCCAGGCTGACAGGGAGCAAGTCCTGAGTACAGGCACGCAAACAGCAATAGAGAGTGTGTGTGTCAGTTTTGCACGACTATCACAAGTGCCTGAGATAGCTGACTTATAAAGACAAAAGGTTTTGTTTTGATCACAGTTTTGGAGGTTTTAGAGCTTGACCTGTTCTAAAAACGAACATGGTCCTGTTGCTTTTAGGCCTGTGGTGATACATTGTGGCAGAGAAAAGCTGCTTACCTCATGGGCTGGAAGTGAGAGAGAAGGCAGTGGGGTCCCTGACTCCTCTTTGAGGGTGCACACATAATGATCTAAACAGCTCCCACCACATCCCATTCCTACAGGCTCCACCCCCCACCACTCTGGGGAGCAAATATTTAATATTGGAGCTTGGGGAGGATATTTAAGGCCCAGACTCCAAGGGCTGGGGCTGTAGCTCAGTGGTAGAGTGTGCGGCTAGAAGCACTGGACACTGAGTTTGATCCCCAGCACTAGGGAAAAAAAATAAAGATCCAAACTCTATCAGAGGAACAGACAAAGGTGTGTATTTTTTACAAGCTATGTATGGAAACGTAAAGGATGCACTGACTGGTTCTGCCTTGGGAAACCAGGGAAGGTTTCTAAGAGCAGGCCAGGTGGTGACTGAGCATTGTACTGCATTCAGCTGAAAAGATTTTCCTGCATAAGGGTGGGGATGTCCCCTATGGTTACAGAGTACCAACCTGCACAACTGTACAGGGCCTGCTGGGGGGCTTGAAGGACTTCCGGTTGCATGTGAGAGATTCCTAATTCAAAGGAGCCTAGGCAGTTAAGGGATCTGGTGTTTCTGGAAATGCAGAAGTCGGACAGAAACCAGGCTGGATGCAAGGGCTCTGGCGATGCTGTCAGGGTCTTGTCTCTCCCCCATCTCTGGGCTCTGCTTGGTTTTCTTCTGCCCATGAGTTAGGCGAGATGGGGGTGGACAGCCAGATAGGCAACTGCACGCAGAGGAACTGACTCCCAGAACCAGGGAGGAGGGCAGGGCCATCAAGACTGCCGGCTTCCTAAGGAGGAGTGTTTCTCCCAAGGAAACTCGCAAACAAAATCCCGATCTCCACTACAAACAGTAAGAAAGATCTCTCTGGGTAGACTGGGAAGGAAAGGTCTGCCACCTGCACCTTGCAAGAGTCTCACTGCCGGGTTTCTGCGATGCAGGAATCATAATGAGCTGGGCTACTGCTGACCTCTGACCCTAGGTGTGGAAGAGAAAGGAGGCAACCCCCATGCATACCCCTTCTTTAGGCTCTTAGCGCTCAAATTGTGCTTGGAGTCCATTTACTCAATCTGTGGAGCTCTTTTAAAATGGCAAGAGCTCAGGAGCACCGTTCATTTAAAGCCTCCTTGGCTCAGCCACAAACTGTGGGAATCGAATGGGTGAAGCGCATTTAACAGACAACAAACACCACGCAAGGTCATGAGTACATCTTGGGATTGCAAGACAAGGCACTGAACAGAGACCAGCAGTCATCGTCTGCCCGTGATGGCCTGTGATGGCTGCCCGGCACGTGCTGCCCGAGCCTGGGACACGGATCCGACATCAACCCTGCGTGTGCCAGCTGGGCAGCCCTCACACCCGCCCTGCTCTGCGTGTGACCCCTCCTCAAAGTGTAAGGCTCTCTCAAATTGTTTACCTCAGTGTTATTCATGAAAAAATTTAAACAAATTAAATGGGATGCATCCACATTTAATGATAATCTATAAAAAGTAATTTAATGTGCAAAACTCAGTTGCTATAAAAAGTGGCAGCTATTAAACCTGGGAGTCACGGGACTGAGGGCAGTGACTGATGCTGTAGCGACTGGCCGTCTGTACCCATGCCCTTCAGCCTGAAATCTGTAGTGCCTCCCTCTCTGTCTCTGGCTGGTCTGGCACTTGCTGACCAACAAGAGAAGGTGAAGGAGGCTGAGACAAGTGGAACGGTCCCCTGTGTTCCAGGACACAACCAGCAGGCAAGAATGTAAGTCATCTTACACCAACCGGCTGACCCACCCCTGACAACTGATTCCTAACAACCCCAGCTGAGACCACCCCAGCCTGGCCTGGCTCAGGAGAACCTCCCCGCCTCACCCACAGGCTGGTGAGGAATAATAAACTTGATGGTTTAAAACCGCTGCAGTTTGAGTTGCACTGTTAAGCTGCGGTACGGATTGACTTGGAGATATTATTGAGCAGGGGAAGGACAGTGTGGAAAAAGCAGAATAAAAATGTCCATGAGTGGGGCTGGAGCAGTGCCTCGGTGGTTACAGCTCTTGCCTGGCATGCACAAGGCTGCAGGTTGGAACCCCAGCACCACGTACACAACAAAGTCTTGGAGCAATGAAAGCCATGTGAAAAACTAAATAAAATTGTTCTGTCTTTCTCTCTCTCTCACTGTCTCTCTCTCTCTCTCTCTCTCTCTCTCTTTAAACTCCCATGAGCAGCATGATTTCCATCAAGGGACGCAGAGATAGCATACTCTGCAGCACCCGCACCTGCACAGTGACGGAAAGTCCTGGTGGCAATACCCCAAGCACCCCTGGGATGGTGCAAAGGGAGGGAGGCAGAATTTCTGTTTCCCTTTCTCCCTCCCCTCATCCTCTCTGTCACTTGTGATGCTGGGAATGGACCCCAGGGCTTCACAAACGCTAGGCAAGCACTCTACCACTGAGCTACTCCCCCAGCCCTATTTTTCTCTTTCCCAAATTTCCTGTGATGTTCTTATGTTACTTTTATAAAAATGCCTTTTCTTGGTTCTTTCCTGCGAAAGGTGACATCATTCATGTCACCAGCATAATGAACCCCCATTGTGGCTGAAGACCAGTTCAGCAAGACCAGTCCGTTATTTTAACACTTCGCACAAAAGGAGCAAGCCTAACGTGACCCTCTCCTCCCTGGTCTGGGGTGCCGGTGCACCAACAACTCAACTTATTGTCTTGCTTTGATTTCCTTCTGGAGCACTGTGCTGGCCTGGCCAAGGTAGGCCAGTCTCCCACCCCATCCCCCTCAGTTTCAGTGTTTTTCTCCCTTCCATCTCTCACACGCACATCCCCCAAATCTTTTTTTTTTTTAAGAGAGAGGAACAGTGAGAGAGGCAGAGAAAGAGAGAAAAAAATTTTATTTAGTTTTTCATGTGGCCTTCGTTGCTCTGAGACTTTGCTGTGTACGTGGTGCTGGGGTTCGGACTCGTGTACTTGTGCATGCCAGGCAAGCGCCGTAACTGCAGTCCCACCGCTCCAGCCCCCAACCCCCAAATCTTAAGGACTCACCTCTAATCTTCCTGCTCTCCTGGGAAGTGGCTCTGGTCTCCCCAGGTGAAGTGCACCTTCCCATTCTGAGCTTCCAGACAATTCCTTGGACCACACTCACGTCTCCTTCCTATTGTGTGACCTTCCTGCTATAATTCATCTCTTTGTCCAAATTTTGAGGACAGGGTTACCACATGCAGTTCATCTTGTTTTTCCCCATCTTGACCTTGGGGGCTGGAACAAAGGAATAAAGGAAATATCACATGGAGAGAGAAATTTAGAAATGATCACTTCTGACCTCTTGGTGTATGAACCGGGTCCACGAGGGTGAGCGTGCACATATGGTGGCCTTAGTCCATCTTCCGTTTCTGTAACAGAATACCCAACACTGGGTATAAAGAAAGGAGGTTTGATGGGCTCACAGCTGCAGCGAGTGGTAAGTCCAGCCGTATAATGCCAGTTCTGGTGAGGGCCCCTGGATATTTCACCACGCGGCACAGAAGCCAAAAGGAAAATGGTATAAGAGGTCAAGTGCCTGGTGTTGGCTTCACTTTACAATACAGGCACTTGAGACCTAAGCCACTCTGAGAAACAGCATTAGCCCATTCCCGAGGGTGAGACCCCACGATGGTGGGATGCCCTTCCACTAGGCCCAGCTGAACATCGCCTCTCCAGCACATGGACCCTCCAGAGCTATAACTCAGTGTCTCCCAAGCTGAGTCTGGCAGGCTGCGGACCAGGGCTGCGTGTGGGAGTCCAGCTGGCCCAGGTGCGAAGCTGAAGGCCACACTCCCAGGGGCCGAGCCTGCCCTGGAGTGGCCAAGACAGCGAGCGACCCCCAGCCTATGGTGGGCCCAGCTGTGTGTGGGACTCCGGGACAGTCACGCTTTCTGCCAGTCCACAGCCCTGCGTCTCGACTGTTCTACAGTAGAAAGGCTGTTGCAGCCCATCCCAGGGTGCTGAAAGTGCAGGGTCCCTTCCCGTCTTCTGTGTGAAGCTCTGCAGGAAGCATGGGGGCAGCCACCTGGAGACAGGGCAGGGGCTGTGAACACAGGCCCACCACACACCCACCACCGCTGAAGGGTGAGGAGAGACAGTCTTAGTCCCTTCCGGAATTCAGGTTAGACACCTTTGAAGTTTTTTTAATATCAAAGAAACTGATAAAGTGTCAGAGTGATGGAACGACTGTAGATCTCTTGGAACGGCAAATTGCCTGCAGACTCTCCTGGGAAGGGCACCATGTGGCTGTGCAGGTGGCAGCTCTGGGAGGGCAGAGCAGGAGTGGTCACAGGAGGACAGTGGGGAGGCACAGGGGGCTGAGGGAAGGGACAGGGTTTCATGCCAGGTGCCAACCCGGACACTCAAGGGAAAACCCCACCAGTGCTTCCACGTGGGCAGTGAGAAGGGCGCCCCTCCCACAGGGACCTGCCCAGAGCGGAGGGCATTAAGGCTCAGCAGGTCTGTCCCCGGCCCGTGGGGAAGCCAGGGCAGCACGAGCCCAGAGGACGGCCAGGCCTCCCACTCTCAGAGCTGGGGTGGCTGCCGTGGGAAGGTGCTGCCTGGCACAGGACTACATTCTGATCCAGCAGTTCCACTTCCAGGTTTAGACCTCGGAGACCCGGAAGGGAAGCAGGGTCCCCAGCAAGTCCTCACACACCAGCGCTGGTAGCATTATGCTCAGTGGCTAAAGTCTGAGACGACCCAGTGTCCCTCAAAGGACAACGGATAGAAAAGATGGAGCATCCGCACTAGAGAGAATATTATTCAGCCTTCAAAAAGACGGAAATCCTGCCGTGTGCTCCAACGCAGACCAACCTTGTGGGTGGTATGCTAAGTGGGACAAGCCTGCCACAAAAGGACAAAGACTGTGTGACTCTCTGTGAATGAGGGACCTGGAGTAGACAGATTCAAGAGAGTGGGCTGGTGGCTTCGAGAGGCTGCGGGGAGGAGGAATGGGGGCTGCCCTTGGGGAAAGAGCCCTGGAAATTTGTGGGGGTGACAGTTTCTCAGCCACATGAATGCACTTAATGCCACTGGACCCTATGCTCAAAAATGGCTAAAGTGGCAAAATTTTCGTTGTGTGTCTTTAACCGCATTAACAATAAGAAAGAACATCGGGCTGGCTTGGGAAGGAGCCCCTTGGTGGGATGCTCGCCGGATGCTGGGGTGGGGTGCAAGCGAGTGGGAGGAGTGGGGAGCATCACCCTGAGAGTGCATCAGGGTGGGGAATAATGAGAGAGGTTCACCTATCTTGAGTGCCTGCTGCGGGCCAGGCCCTGAGCTAAGCGCTTTACATACATGATCACTTTTCCCCTCGGGGCCACTGAGGCAGGGCCCATTTATCCCAGGGTACCCACAGGGCACAGTCCCAAAGAGCATCAGTCACTGCCCCGATTTCCTTCTGTTAAGGACACCTGCCCAGCACTGGCCTTCAGTGACCAGACCTTCTTGACAGCCTCAGCTGTAGAGATGTGTCCAGTCCAAGGTCATTCCTCCCCAGAACAGCTCACATCAGTGACGACCTATTGGGGGTACAAAGGCCTGTTCATCTTTGCACTGTGGAACTCCACTTTGGGGACACCTTTGAAAGGCCATTCTAGCTTTGGGGCATTCCCGTCGAGTTGGTCCCAGCTGCCGTCACCCTGGGTGGCAGCTAGCCTGCTCCCTCTGCCCGCTTCTGCCTCCTCCCCTCCTTGCCCAAAGGCCCTCCTCCACAGATACCCATGCCAGGGTCTTGGGCAAGGCCACTCTGTTGGACAGTGGTGGGGCTGGGGCCGGGGAGGAGCAGTCAAGAAGCTCTGCTAATGCTGGAGACGGGAGTCAGTGCTTCTTGGTGACCCTGGGTATGACCCGGGTAGCATGAGGATGCAGAGCCTTACCATCCAGGGCGCATGTGTCTTCTGATTCTGTTACTCCTCTACCCCCCACGATAGCACAGCATCACTGCAAACGACCCTGGAGCTGAATCCCGGCAGCCGTCCGCTGTGAATGGCTCCTGTACGTTTAAATGGGGCACGATCCTTTGGGAACTGTAATTTCATTCATGGAGATGATGCTGTCAAATTGGAATACAGAAAACTGTACTTAAGAGATGTGGAGGCTTGGGCAGTTCCTTCTTTGTTTCTGTCTGGCTTTGTGGGCCTGGCCTGGCTGGGGGCACGCTGTGTGCCAGAGCAGCATCTGGGGCACTGCCACCCTTAAGTGGAAAAGAATGCAGGGGCAAAGGCTGTTTGAAGCCAACAAAAAGTCATCCCAGGGCCACAATTCCACCGTGTGACCTAAGCAAACGACTTAGCCTCTCTGAGCCCCGGTGTCTTCATCTCTGACAAGGGTACTTGGTTCCCGGGGCTGTAGGAGGGCTGTTGCCAGCCAACACATGGAGGACCCACAGCATGGAGCACTCGAGTCCTAAGTATTTGAAATACGGGGCACAAACATTTAAAGCAGGTATTCGGATCACCAGCTCCACATGTGTTTCTATGTAAATAGGGAGATCAGCAGAAAGGAAGCTTTTCTATTTTCCCCTAAGAATGGGGTTTTATTTATTGTTTTGGTACTGATTGAACCCAAGGTCTTATAGACATTAGGCAAGTGCTCTGTGCTAAGCCACACCCTCCGCCTTGTGTTATAATTTGATTTTCACTTAGCAGCGTGCTCCGTATGCGTCTTTTCATGTCACTAAGTATTTACAGGTTAAATTGCTCAGTTAAAAAAATGTCATGCAGGGCTGGAGCAGTGGCTCAGCAGTTTCGGCGCTTGTCTGACATGCGTGGGGACCTGAGTTGGAACTCCAGCACCATGTGTCTGAACGAAGTGTCTGAGCAATGAAGGCCACATGAAAACTAAATAAAATTGATTCTCTCTCTCTCTCACTGTCCCTCTCTCTTAAAAAGAAAAAATATCATGCACCCTTTTGTCCCCACTCCATGTAACATAAGATTGTGTAATGGCACAGTTCCACACATGCTATCATGTGTTCTTCCCATATGGTTCTCTGGCTGTCCCTGAAGTCCCCTAGGGAGGATGCTGGTGGGTCAGGAGGCTGGAGGCGTGAGCGGGTCTCTTGCCACTTGCAGAGAACGCTGAGCTCCATTTGGCAATTCGGCTGCCACTTGGGGCGGTTTCTGGGCCGTGTGATCTGTGGTTGGGTTCGGGAATGACTGGAAGCAAATGCATTTAGAGAAGAGTCTTGGCCCAACCTCACAGCACGGTGGCCTTAGGACCGGCGATGGCAACACAGCCTCAGGATGAAGGCGAGGCTGAGGGGGAGATGTTCACAGCAGCTCGGTGCTGCTTCTCGGGTGTGGGACTCTGGAGAAGACTGCAAGGAGAGGGAAGGATTCCACTCGGAAGCAGGGTGTGTGATGTCGCCATAAGCCAATGAGAAGCACGTGGCCCATGCGGCTCTGGGGAGGGATGCACTTAATACTGGGCTGGGAAGAGCCCGCACCTGTGACCACACTGCATCTGTCATGCAGCACAGAGACGGAGGGATGGAGCGCTGTGGTGCCAGCTTGGCTGCCTGTGCAGCTGAGTCAATGGTTACACCTGAGCAGCAGAGCTGGGGAACGGCAGGGCGGGTGCTCAGGAGAAGCCACTTCCGAGGCCTCTAGCAGCACAAGGATCGGCCGCATCTGCTCTGGGAGCCATCCTGGGGAGCCAAGGATGCCTATCCCAGCCTTCCTGCAAGGCTTCAGGAGGCCGACGGGCTGCTGGGAAGGAAGTGAGGTCCCCATTGCTGCAGGTGTGTGAGCCCATGCCCAGTGACAACAGGCTGGGATGCCTACCTTCCTGGGTGTTCTCTCCTTGTGGTCTTTTAGGATTCATTGCTCCAGCTCCTGAAAGCCCGTTGTTGGGAGCAGTCTGCTCCTGAACATACGAGCAGGCTGGAACAAGCTGCTCCTGAGTGAGGCTTAGAACTCAGCCCCTGCTCGCTCTGCCTGAATGGGGTAAAGCTTTGCCTCAGCAGCACACAGAGCACCACAGGAAGGGACCTTGGCTGCTGAGCAGGCGCCCTATAGAAAATCTGACTGCAGACCTCGGTAGCTCTCAAGGACAGGACAGAATCACATCTGAGCTGGAATAGTCCCTTACATCTAACCCCACTGCTTCCTGTGTAGAAGAGGACACTGAGCTCTGCAGCCAGCAGGGTGACTTATCCAGGGACTCATAGCTATCCCAGAACTAGCTATCCTGCCCCTGTCTAGGGCCCTTCTCTCACTACAGGCCTTGATTGTCACCTGGCCGCTGTCAAGAGATGCTTTCCTGGGGCTGGAGCGGTGGCTCAGTGGTTCCTGGCATCGCGAGGATGCGAGTTTGAACCCCAGCACCACGTACACAACCAAGTGTTGGAGCAACGAAAGCCACCTGGAAAATTCATTAAAATCGATTCTCTCTTTCTCTCTGTCCCTCTCTCTTTGCTTTCCTGATCCCAAGCAAAAAAATCAGCGGCAGGGCAGGGAGGTCAAAGGGCAAAACAGGTCAGTGACCCCTTCCGGCCCAGGGGACCTGGGGACTTGATTGGGGGATCCTCTGGTGGTGGGGATTGGCCTTTCTACCTGCAGGGAGAGCATGAAAATAGGTCCCCTCCTGTCACTGCCTCCTTGCTTCTTGGATGGGACCAATTGGCCTTTGGACAACCTTATTTTTGAAGGAAACAGGATTGTTATCACTTAATTGAAAATAATTATCTGATGCAAATTGAGTTTACCTTGTCTAACTGGAAATAAAGAAGTGAGTATTTTGGGCAGTTTCACTGATGCAAAGGCAGATATTTTAAGTAAATGAAAGTAATGAGATGCAGGCTGCTCTTTCTGCAAGAAGCCTTGGGAGACCTGCGGACCTTTCTTGAGCTGTCCCCCACCCCATGGCTGGGAGGTCTGGTCCACACCCCTTGTTCAAATCAGGGGTTGTCTTAATGGGTCTGTCCCGAAGGAGAAATTTGGACAGAGCCAGCAGCTTGTGGGGGCAGCTGTGCGGGGGCGCACGGGACGGGTGAGGATACTCCCATGTGGTTCAGCTGCCCAGGGCTTATCCTGGCAGAATTGGCCCTGTGACAAGGTGAAAGCAAAGGTTGGGAATAGGAGACAGCGCTGCAGATGTACACCTAAGGTGGGGGTTGCTTTTCTTCCTGCATCCTCCAACCCACGTGATGACACCTTCAACCACCCAGGCCCCTGAGCCAAACCCCAAATTTTTTACCTCATCCAACTGACCACCAACTCCATTTGCTTCTCTGAGTATTTCTTGGCTTCATTCACATTTTTCTTCCCTGCTGTATTAGTTATCCAGTGCTGCAGCAATGCTGTGTAACAAGTAGCTCCAGCATCTCAGAGGCCTACAAGAGCAAGCCTTCTTTCTCATGGCCCTGCAAGTCTATTGACCTCAGCTGAGTTGTTTGAGAGTCTACTAGCTGGAGAACAGCTCTGCCCCAGGTGTTCCTCATTCTAGGATCAGTGAGTTAATAGGACAGGTCCATCTCATGACAATGGAAGATGCATAGAGGGCAAGTAGAAACACATGAGGCCTTTGAAGATCAAATCTCCAACTGATATCAGTCATTTTGGTCCCATTCCATTGGCCAAAGTAAGTCACAAGACCAAGTGGAAAGTCTAGGGATAGGAAGGCGGGGGATGTAGCTCAATGGCGATTGCCTGGCATGTGGGAAGCCCTGTGTTCAATCCCCAGCACTGCTGGAAAACAAAAGTAAAGAAAAAGAACAAAAGAAAGGAGGGACGGGGCTATTACCAGGTTGGGGAAGCAGGAAGGAGGAGGCCTGGGACCAATACTGCTACCTACCAACCATGCCACTGCTTGAGTCCTGACCTTTCTAGAGTCCCCACCTCTGGTCTCAACTCTTCTAATCTGCTCTACAGAGCAGTTTTCACCTTCTAGAATGCAAACTGGACCATGTCAGTTTTCAGCTTCAAGTTCCTTAACATCCCTCCTTCACTTGGTGGCCTTATTCCTCCTTCCTGGGAGCACGGTTGTGCCCGTCTCAACAATGATGGGACACACTCTGTGAAGTGTGTGTTAGTTCATCTCATCGTGTGGACATCACAGCGCCCCCTCTCGCGAACTAGGACGGCTGTGCCACCTCGCGGCAGTATGAGCTCAGGAACCCTGCGATCTATGAAGTCCATTTTGACCAAAATGTTATGGCGGTGCCAAAGCTGGATCTGAAGTTCAGGTGTAAAATCCGTCTTGGGCAGCATAAGACGGGGTGAAATATGCGGTCGTCACGGGGCGGGGGACCCTCTATTGGAGCTGCTGTGGTTCTCCTTGCTAGTAGGGGCACCCTGGATGTTGGGCTCACTCACGGCGACACTTGGAGGCCTGCGACCTGCGCCTGGGCAGGGCCTCCTGGGAAGTGGACTGCGGCTGAGGGATGGGACGTCCACGTCCCTCGAATGCTGTGGCTTCTGGAGGCCAAAACGCAGTGCCAGGCTCATGGAGCGGGCGGGAACCGCTGTTCTCTTTCAAAACCACACACCTGCCTGGGGATAAGCCTCCCACGATGGACCGATTGTGCCTGATGAAGCTGCGGACAAGCGAGACTTAAAACACGGCCTGCAGAACGGAGCGAGGAAGAAGCAGCCTGCAGCGGAACCCCCTGTCACCAAGCCACCGTTCAGTTCCGGGGACTTGCTTTTGTTTTTTTCATAGCAGGGCTTTTTCTCCATGAAGGTGGTTCTCCCTCGGGCAAGTTCCTGATCTTGTGCGTGTTGAGAGCCAATTTTGAAGCCCAGGCTACTTGGGGACTGCTCATCTCTCCTGTTTCCAGGTTCAGGGACCCTCACGTGCCCGAGCACCTCTGAGAGCTGCCCGGAGTAAAATTATGAAGGTAAAGGGCAAAAGCTAGGAATTCGGAAAAATTAATAGATGATCTAGTAATAAAAACTGGAAGGCTAAAAACAATTAAAAATAAAAACTGGAAGACTACCTCAATATAGAAGGATGACAGGTTTAGTGAGCGATCCATGCCCCCTTCGTGGAGTTGACTTCAGCCAAAATAAGAGTTTAAGGACTTACAGTAGGACGGAAAAGACTTAGGATATAACGGAGCAATAAAAAGAGCACCGTATAAAATGTGCAAGCAGTCGAGTAGGTAACAAGTAGGTGAGAAACCGGTGCACACATTCACACACCCCAAATGTATGAAAGCACAAACAGGTGACTTGTCGGGGTTGTGCAGGGCACATGTTTCTTTATTTTTTAAAATATGGTTCTGCAACTTTATAATGAAAAAAGCTTAAACCTAGTGATTATGTTTCCAGGATGCATTCAGTTGGCATCCTCTATTCCAGGATCACATTGTTCTCACATTTATGCATTAAAAATCATTAACTCAGGCTCAGAGGGGTGGCGCATGCACGCCTGTAACCCCAGCGACTCTGGAGGCTCAGGCAGGAGGATCGCAAGTTCAAACCCAGCCTCAGCAACTTAGCAAGGCCCTAAGCAACTTAGCGAGACCCTATCTCAAAATAAAACATGAAAAGGACTGGGGATGTGGCTCAGTGGGTTAAACGACCCTGGATTCCATCCCTGGTATGAGGATAAAAAAAAATCATTAGCTCATGCATACAAATTCACAATTTTTGATCACTCAGACGGGCCCTTCCTCCTTCAATACACCTTGACTGGGCAGCAGGGCCCAAGTGCTGTTCCAGGCACTGAGTGCAGTGAACAGCCGTCACCCTCATCCTGGGCTCCCTGGGGGCTCACCATCATGCTCCCCCTAGCTCACCTTGGCCCTGGCCCAGTGCTGGGGACAGAAGTGGGTCTCTGCCACCCAGCAAGAGAGAAGGCAGATGGGTCACAGGAAACTTTTCAGACACATCAGATAAAAGCTTCAAACGTAATACATGCCCACACTAAATTCCAACAATAGTTCATATAAAAGTGAAAACTCACTCTTTGGAGAGAAGTCAGAGAGACAGTGTGTGCATCCAAGTTTCTTTGTGTGAATACGCAAAGGCATGTTGCTTTATACACACGATGTATGTCTTTTTATACAGATCTCATATTTATATAGAATGTAGAATGTAGAAAAATCATGTGAATTTATAAATCTGTTTATACATTTCTCTCTACAACTATATCCATCTATACACACCCCCGTTCCAAGCATCTACGGATAGGTCTGTGTCCTCTGTGTGGTTTTATTTTCATTTTTATAAAGATGAATCTTTGAATGCATTTATTTTTTTAAGAGAGAGAGAGAGGGACAGTGAGAGAGAGAGAGAATCAATTTTGTTTAGTTTTTCATGTGGCTTTCACTGCTCTGACACTTTGTTGTGTATGGGGTGCTGGGGTTTGAACTCATGCCAGGTAACTGCTGAGCCACCGCTCCAACCTCCTTAAAATGCGTGTAATTCTGCAGCTTTAATGCTTACTGTGTGGAGTGAAGCATAAAGCCTGTGTCGCACTGGACCACAGAGGATGCGTTGGTGCTGGGGAAGGCTGGGATGAGGTGGCCCGGTCTCCATGGGCCCCTTCGCTGCAGGCCTGAGGGCTGACCTGCCCAGGAGCCTGTGCATTCTGTGTGGTCTGTGGCCTCCCGAGGTGGCACTGGAGCCAGATGCATAAGAAGCTAAGATTTCCTGGGGGACGACATGGCAGAGATAAAGGCCCAAGGCTGCAGAAGTGACAGTGCCTCTGTGCAGCACCCACCCCTCCTGCAACATGGTGGGCCCTGGCCTGATGATTGCGGAGCAGCACAAACTCACATCTCGACGAAGGGCTCCTCTTTTGCCCATCTTCCTTCCAAAGGCCCTGTGTCATGGCCCCAGATTTGCCCCTCCGATTCCTCCAACATCTGGAGCCAGGTGTGGCCCCCCGGGAGGACAGTTGGTTTGCACTGTGGAAACGGCTATTGGGCTCCTAGTTCATTATGGAACTGAGTGTTGTACTTGATCATTAAGGAGAGAGTGGGCTGTACATCCCGTGAAGGGCAGGGCTGGGGCTTGGCTGGGCGCCCCGTCCCCTCTGCCCGTTGACGCAGCGTGGAGGGGCAGGCCAGCTGCACACTCGCTTCTGCTTTCGCAGCTGGCTCGTAGAAATGAGAAGTGTTTACACACGGGAATTTACCTAATGCTAATCTGGACAATCAGAAACCCAACCAAAATACCCCTCTGAAATTCAGAAGGGACTTCTGCGGATCAGCGTCAACACACTGGCACATTTCTGGGACTTATTCTGGCAGCCGTCCTGAAATGACTGGTCCAGGGGCCTCCTGGTGGTGGGTGGTGGCAGGGGGCCCGAGCTGGGCATCTTCTGAGGGCCTGATCCTGGAAGCTCCCAGCCCCGGACACCCGCAGGCTCTTGAGTGCTTCGCTCTACTCCTTGCCCTTGGAGAAGCTGCTCCCTGCTGCCAGCCTTAGTGTTGCCCTCTGTGAATTGGGGTGGGAGGTAACAGAAAGGCATTAATAAAACAAAATAAAACAGAGAGAGACTCTCTAAGAGGCTATAAACCCAAAGCAAACCGAACCGCACGACGGGGAAAGCACACCAGATAAGAGCTGCTGGGCCAGCCTTGTGCAGGCCTCAGCCCAACTGTGAGCCACTTTGTCCCTCAGCCTTCAACACATTCTGCCTTCAGCTTGGAGCCTTAGTTCAAGAGACACCTCCTCAGGGGAAGCCTTCCCTGATTCCATTGTCCTAGCGCATGTCAGAGGACTGAGACCCCTGTCCCGCCCCTGCCAGTTCTGCAGGCCCTGAACTGTCACGGTCACCTTTGTATATACCGTATTAACTTTCAGTCCCTTTATACTGCCCTTTAAATTACTTAAAATCAATGACATGTGGGCTGGAGAGGTGTCTCAGTGGTTTCGGCGCTTGCCTGGCATGCATGAAGACCCGGGTTCAAACCCCAGCACCGCATACACAACTAAGTGTCAGAACAACGAAAACCCGATGGAAAACTAAATAAAATTGATTCGCTCTCTCTCTTTAAAAAAAAGAAAAGACATGTAACTTACATACAGTACGGTTACAGCTTGATGTATGGATCCATATTTATACATCCAAGTATAGGCCTGAGAAGCAGATGGGAAGGTCAAGGCACACAGTGGAAGGCTGAGGACTCTGCGGACCTCCCCGTGTGCGCTGAGCAGGCAGGATTACCCGTGGGTAACTCAGACATCGGGGGCTAAGGGACCCAGACGCAGGGCCGGCGTCCCGGGACGAAGCTAGGATAAGGTCTGATCTATGAGGACGCAGATAATTTCTGGCACCCCAGAAGGTTCCCTCATTCTTTCTTCAGTCTCTCCGAGGGACTGCTATCCTGACTGATGACTTTATAGATTAGTTTTACCTAGCTTGAATTTGCAGAAATGAGATTGTTGGTTTCTGACCTCTCCAGCTCAACACCGTGTTGGCCAGATTCCTGCATGTGGCAGTTTCGCTGCATGCCAGTCCATTTTGTGGCTACGCCAGGATCGATTTGCCCTTCCTCCGGCTGAAGGGTGTTTTCAGTGCGTTTCTGCGCAGGTGAGAGATTGTGATGAACGTGAAACTGCAGAAAATCTAGATCCGATGGCTTCTGCTTGCTCTGTTGAGTTGACTGCTGTCCACGTCCCCAATTCTCACTGCCAAACATTTCCAGAACCCAGGTTCTAAAGAATATTCTCTTAGCATCTTAGTAGATGATTCTTTAAGGGCAACCTGCTTCATCTTCAGGGTACAGCTCTAGAGGTGACAATGCTGTGTCAAAGAGGAAATC
>PVKS010016387.1:20970-44169 GCA_004027875.1 Aplodontia rufa | reverse complement strand
GGAATATATATATATATATATATATATATATATATATATATATATATATATATATTATTGTTTTGCTGTGGAGGCCTCTACCATGAAACTACATCCCCAGTCCTTCCTATTTATTTACTTTTAAAATTTCAAGGCCAGGTCTTGCTAAGTTGTCTCGACTGGCCTCAAACTTGTAATTCTCCTCCCTCAGCCTCCCGAGTTGGGATTACAGGCGTGCACCGTGACACCCGGCTTCGTCTGTAGCTTTTCAAGTTGGTGCTCACAAGGTGGTCAATCACTTTGAAAATGCAGGTGGCTCACACGTGGACAGGAACCTGCAGGCTGGCGGGTGGGTGAGGGGTAGGTTGGAGACTCTGGATATGGTCAAGGGCCCCAAGTGTCACTCTGGCAGTTGAGTGGAGAGGAGCTGGAGTTGAGTGGAGAGTTGAGTTGGAGATGAGAGGTTTGGGGCACTGGTAGTAACACGCTGAGGCAGTGAGCCCTGGTGAGAGTCCAGGCTGCTGGAAATCACCTGCAGGCGGACTTGACGATTGCCCTGTCCCAGCCGTCTAGCCCAAATGCTTGGGGCCGTTCTTTTACACCACTCTAAGGAGTTTCTGGCATCTCAGCTTCATTTGAAAAGGCCACCGGTGAGTCCAGATTCCAAGCACCTAGCTGAGCTCTCAGGATGATTTCCATTTGAAACACGAAGCCCCAAATCTCTGCCACGTTCTCCCACTTCACGACGTTGCTGAGGCCAGCCTCGAACTCATGATCCTCCTGCCTCAGTTTCTCTTTTCCAATTCCTCAGTACAGCTCTTTCCCTCTCCACCCACCTGGCCAGGCTTACGCAACAATTGAATTACAAATCAGCAACCTGCAAGATCAGCACTGTTCAGTTTTGGCTACATAAATCATATGCCTAAAAGATTATATATATAAAACATATTTATATATATACTTATATCATTTATATATATTATGTAGAACATATTTATATTTATCTATCTATTTCTTTTTAAGAGAGAAGGACAGTGAGAGAGAATCAATTTTTATTGAGTTTTTCACACGGCTTTCGTTGCTCTGACACTTAGTTGTGTACGTGGGTGCTGGTGTTTGAACCCGTGTACTTGGGCATGCTGGGCAAGCTCTGTAACCGCCGAGCCACTGCTCCAGCCCCTGTGTATTTATTGTTTGAGTAGTCAGGAGCGGTCCTGATTCTCTGACCCTGTGCTGAGCTGAGGATGTGAACACACCGGCTTTCATTTCTGGAGGCTTCAGTGCAGCTGTAAGTGGTCCTTCTGGTCTTCGTTGCCACCAGCATGGTCAATTGTAGCCTTATCTTCCTTAGGCAATTTCCTCCAGGAAACAATATTTATTGTCATAAGGGACAATTTATGTAATGATTTTTTTTCCTGCATGAAATTAATTAGATCCGTGTCACCTTCCAATCCAATTCCCCAATTGTCTGCAGAAATAGAAATCTCACTGCACTTTTCCCTTTCTGTTCATTCCATCCTTTCTCTTTCCCTCTTTCTTTTTTCAGTGCCTGGGGACTGAACCCAGGACTTCAGCCATGCTAGGCAAGCATTGTACCACTGAGCTACGCCCCAAGTCATATTTTAAAATTTTTAATTTTGGGGGCTGGAGCGGTGGCTCGGTGGTTTTAGCACTTGCCCAGCATGCACAAGTACATGGGTTCAGACCCCAGCACCCATGTACACAACTGTCAGAGCAACGAAATCCATGTGAAAAACTCAATAAAAATTGATTCTCTGTCTCTTTCTCTCACTGTCCTTCTCCATTAAAAAAATTGTTTAAGAATTTTTAATTTAAAAAATTTTAATTTTGAAATAATTATAGATTTACATGCAATTCTAAGAAATGATGCAGAGAGCCAGGAGTGGTGGTGCACACCTGTAATCTCAGCAGCTTGGGAGGCTGAGGCAGGAGGATTGCAAGTTTAAAGCCAACCTCAGCAATTTAGTGAGGCACTAAGCAACTTAGCAAGACACTATCTTAAAATAAAAAATAAAAAAAAATGGACTGGAGATGTGGCTCAGTAGTTAAGTACCCCTGGGTTCAATCCTTGGTACTCCCTCATCCCCCCCCAAAAAAAAGATACAGAGAGATCACCCTGTATCCTTTACCCATGTCCACGAACTGTAATAACTTGTAAAGCTACAATACAATATTGCAGCCAGGATCCTGACATTGATATGGACAAGGCCCGGAAACAATGTTGTCATGTTGCTAATAGCTTTCTTTTAAGCCTAGAGGCATTTAATACAGAGAATCGGGTGTGTATAAAATCATTAGAAGGGGTGTAGGAATGGTCCCTGAGTACCATAGAATGCACCAACCAGGAACTGTTACTTCTGCCACAATCAGGAAGACAGCGGGGCAAGAGACCACTACTGGAATGATTGCATTTATAAATGCATCACTGGGCTGGGTGCGGTGGCACACACCTGTGGTCCCAGCAACTTTGGAGACTGAGGCAGGAGGATTGCATGTTCAAGCACAGCCTGGGTAATTTAGAAAGACCGCATCTCAAAATTAAAAGTAAATAAATAAAAAAGGGCTGCAGATGGGGCTGGGATGTAGCTCAATCACAGAGCACTTGGCTAGTATGTGTGAAGCCTTGGGTTCAATCCCCAGCACACACATGCACACTCCCAAAAACTAGACTGCAGGTGCATGCAGGTGGAGCTCGGTGGTGGACCTAATTCATTCAATCCCCAGTACAAAAAAAAGAAAAAGTACGTTGTACTAGCAGGGATGGGTGGATCTAGATTTGGTTCCCAGGTGCTGGGATGCTGTTTGACTGTTAGCGCACACAGATGTTTCTGGATGCTCATGGAGTGGAGAGGGGCCACCATGGGCTGCTACAGTTCCCACATTAGCATGACCTTGCTTGTCAGCAGGTATCGTCAGCCAGGAACAGCAGGTGGAGGAGTTAAGGCAACTCTGGAGGAGAGACAGCTTGAGGAGCTATAACTGCAGAAAGTGCCTCGGGCCTGCTTTTCCTACCTAGCCATCAAGATCCTTTGGGGAGGGGGGGATGTCGTTCCTGTCCTCAACGCTGGAAAATAGCCTCGCTCACAAGAGACCAGCAACTGAGCATCAGCAAGCCTGAGTAGACAAAGTCCAAGGGAACCCTTATCTTCTAGCTCCTCTATCCCCACCCCATAAATCTCTCAGTCACGTCCCAGAACTTACTACCCTGGTCCAGAGATCCATCTGTCCTACCAACCCTTCACAAATTTATTGTCTTGGTCTGAAAAGATTAAAAGCATGATGTTTCGGTCATTTCTTAGGGCTTCGCTCTGCTGCGAAGATCTCTCTGCAAAGGGCTGGAGCAGTGGCTTGGTGTTTGGAGCGCTTTCCTGGTATGCACGAGGGTTCGAACCCCAGCACCACATACACAACTAAGTGTTGGGGATGCAACAAAAAAGCCATATGAAAAACGGGATAAAATCGATTCTCTCTCTCACTGTTCCTCTCTTAAAAAAATCCCTATGTAACATGTACATTTAATGCAAGTTTTATGCTTTTTGGGGTGGGAGTGGTGGCTCAGCGGTTTTGGCGCTTGCCTCGAATGTGCAAGGACACTGGTTTGAAACGCAGCACTACGTACATAATGACGTGTCGGAGCCACGAAAACCAAATGAAAAACTAAATAAAATTGCAAATAAAATTCTCTCACTTGCTCACTGATACTCTCTTTTTAAAAAGAAGTTTTGTGCTTTTCTTTTGTAATCAGCTTTTGGTTATCAATTGGTTTCCTAGATTCAGCCAAAGAAACCACGGAAGAGCCCAGAGGGTCAGGAACGGGGGACCTTTCTCTCATGCACAGGACTAAGCACAATTCTCATTCACTGGCAAAACCCATCCATAGCTGAGATTCCAATTCCAGTTAAGTATGAGAAATAAGAATTTAACATTTTAGATTTTGGGAAGAAAAGATGCCGCGTCATGATTGGCCACATTTGATACCGATGGATACGGAGATAGATCTGTACACTCAGTATTGGGCAGAAAAGAGGATTCTAATCAAATCTATTATTTTCCCCATAAAAAATGACATGAAAGATTAGCGTGTGCAAAGATGTGGAGAAACTGGAACCCTGATCACTACTGGTGGGAATGCAAAATGGTATAGCCAGTACGGAAATTCTTCATAAATTAAAAAGTAGGGTTGAGGTGCTGGAGAAGCGGCGCAGTGGTTGTGGTGCTTGCCTGGCATGCGTGAGGATAAGCATTCAAACCCCAGCGCCACATACACAACAAAGTGTCAGAGCAAGGAAAGTCACGTGAAAAACTAAATAAAACTGATTCTCCCTTTCTCTCTCTCGCTGTCCTTGTCTCTCAAAAAAAAAAAAAATGGATAAAGAAAATGTAATGTGTTCACACAATGGAACATTATTCAGTCTTAAAAAAGGAACTCCTGGGCTGGAGTGGTAGTTCAGCAGTATAGCACTTGCCTGGCATGTATGAAGACCCAGGTTAAAACACCAGCATCACATAGGCACCTAAGTGCCAGAGCAACGAAAACCAGATGAAAAACTAAACAAAGTTGATTCTCTCTTCCTCTCTCTCTTACTCTCCCTCTCTCTTAAAAAAGAGTTAAGGCCTGAGTTCGGTCCTCAGCCCTGAAAAAAAAAAAGTTAAATTTATATTTAAAAAATTTTAAAAAAAATTTTTTAAATTAAAAAAAATTAAAAAAGGAACCCCCACAATGCTCAACAACGATAAACCTTGAGGGCATTTTACTAAGTGAAAGAAACCAATTAAGGAAGACAAATATTACCTTACACGAGGAGTCTAAAAATGGTCAAATTAATAGAATCTGAGAGTAGAACTGGCTGTCAGCAACTGGAGAAAAGAGGAAACGGAACTGCTAATCAGTGCTCGTGAAGTCTCATTGTACAAGACAGATACATTCTAAAGATCTGTTGTACAACATTGTGCCTATAGATAGCCGTGTTGAATTGCACACTTAAAATTTTGTTAAAAAAGGGCTGGAGCGGTGGCTCAGCAGTTGCAGTGCTTGCCTGGCATGCGCAAGGATATGGGTTCGAACCCCAGCGCCACATACTCAACAAAGTGTCAGAGCAATGAAAGCCGCATGAAAAACTAAAATTGATTCTTTCTCTCACTGTCCCTCTCTCTAAAAAAATTTTTATTAATAAATCTTATGCTAAACGTCTTGCCACAGTAAAAATAAAAACAAAACAATTAAAATAAGAGGTGAGGTCAGTTGCTGAGTTTTTTAGTCTCTCTTGTCATTGTGAGTAGTGAGCTGGCCAATCTGACATCTGTTGTAGTTCAACTTAAGGCGAGTGCTTGTACGAATGTAGAAACAGCCAGTCTCACTGTGTACTTTCCTCAGTTGTGTTTGGTTGTTTGGGTGCGGGCAAGGAGAAAAGGGGCAACTGGACCCACCCAGGGTTGGAACTCTTATCAAATCCATGTGACAAAAAGACAAGGAAGCAGAAGAGTTCAGTGGCAGTGAGAGGGTTGTGAACACTGCGGATCACCAGGCTGGGGATGTAGCTCAGCGGTAAAGCACCTTCCTAACACTAGGAGGGTGGCCTGGGGTTCCGGCCCCAGCACAATATAAATGAATGAATGACTACAAACAAATCGTGCAAAATACACAGGACAAGGAGATTAACAGGAGAAAGTCCACAAATTGAGGCAGAAGTCTCTGATAGAGGCATCAAAGAGACGGGAGGGGGCCACAGAGGTGCCCCGGGGCCTGTAGACCCCTGTCTTAAGCCATCCGCAGGTGCACCCACGCTAGACCTGGAGCTGCGCAAACAGGAAGGGGGTGAGGACAGCGGCTCAGAAGGTAGATTGAGACCCGCAGCTTTGCAGCCACAGTTAGATTCCGATCTGCTCCGTCTCTTAGAAGATGTGTGCCTATGGGCAATTTACGAACCCCTTGTGAGCGTCCCTTTTCCCTGCTTCAAAACCGAGGGAAAGAAAACTGATGGTTGGGGTGAGGATTTAATGAGATAAAGCAGACCGCGAGCTCAAAGGAGAGCCCTGCGCGGAACCACAGACGCTGTTGCCCGCGGCGGACTAGAGAGCCAAGGCAGGGTTACGAGGACAACTCCGAGCGCAGAAGTAAGGTGGAACTTTTGGAGCGCTAAGCGCATGCGTCGGTTTGCGGTCGCGCACCGAGCGCGAGCGTTGCGCATGCGCCGGAAGTTGCAGCCGGGAAGCCAGCGAGGTCGGTTCCGCCCGACTCTAACATGGCGGCGCCCTTTGTCTGCTCTGAAGTGCCGTCCCTGGCCTGCTCGCGGCCGTGATGCACCTCCTTCTGCGGTGGGGTCCGGGACATGGCAGGTGAGGGTCATGAAGCGCCGGGGGCCGGGGGAGTCCCTGGCGCCGGGGCGGAGGCGGCGGAGGCTGGGGCGCGGCAGGACGCCATGGACGGTTGTGTGGGGGGAGGGGAGGGCCGTGGAACGGGACGGGCACCGGGCTGAGGGGACGCCGCGGGCAGCAGGTGCGGGGCGGCTGGGAGGGGGCGCCGCCCGGCGAGCGGGCGGGGAGTAGGCGGCGGAGCAGCCGCCCCGGCGAGTGGGCGCGAGTGGGCTCCGCGACCGGGTGACACCCCAGCTGGTAGCATCTCCGCCCCCGCCTCGGGGCTGTCACCGCCCCTTGACCCCGCGCGCCGCGGCGGGTGGGCGTTCTGCGGCGGCGAGGGGGCGAGGTGCCGGGGCCGCGCTGCTCTGCAGGCGGGGGCGGGCGGGCCCTGGCTGCCGGGGCCTCTGAGGACGCGGAGTGGGCGGCCGACCCTGCCCGGTGCGGACGGCCCCATTCATTCATTCGTTCCACGGACGCTGTTGGGTCCCTGCTGGGTCGCGAGCAGGTTCCGAGAATTGAGCGAGTGGCGCAGCCTGACTGCCGCCAGCCCTGGGCTAGCGGTCAGGAGAGCGCACGGCGCCCCTCGCACACTTAGGCGCTCTCTGCCTCGATTTTCCTCTTCCTTGAAGCAGAGAGAACACTGAAATCTGCCGCCTAAGACGGTGACAAAGGTTAACGGAGGCAGTGGGTGTGAAGTCCTTGGAGCGCTCAGCGCCGCCGCACTAGTGCTGCGGGTGTTAAGTCGTCATCGTCGACCGCGGTCGAGACCCACGCAGGAGACAGTGGGAGACTCGATCCCGAAGAGAAGGCCTCCTAGCGCGGCGAAGACCCAGTAGAGGCGCTCCACCCAGTCTAGGTGCATCCAGGAAGACTTCTGTCCCCGGAAAACAGACCTCAAGCATGTTCAGGGCAGAGTGCTCTCAGAGGAAGATGAGAGAGAAGACTGAGGGAAGCCGCTGTGTCTAAGCCTTAGGGGAGGGACCTTGTGAACCTAGTTAAGGACTTTTTAGAGGCTGGGATTAGCTCAGTGGTAAAGGCCCCTGGGTTCAATCCGTACTACCAAAAATAAATAACCAATAAATTTAAGTTAATGTAAAGGCATTTAAGAATCAGACTTGTGGATTGGATCACTGGCCCAGTTGAAGAATGTCAGAGGGAGTGGCCCTGGAAGCCAGTGAAGAGACTGCTGGACTGATGTAGCTGAGAGCTAGGGTGGCTTTGAGTTAGGTTAAAGGCAGAGGTAGGGAGAGATGGTTTTGGGATAGAACTGACAAAACTTGGCCACGCCTTCAGTGAGACAGGGGCTGGGAGGAATCAGATTTGCACCTCAGTTCTTGACGGGTGGATGCCCACAGTGTGCTAGGGAAGAGAGCGGCAGCAGTTTTAACAGGAAGAGAAGAGTTGGAATCGGGTGCCTGTAAACATTCAAGTGAGACACTGCAGCGGTGATCCACCAAACGTGCTAGAGTCAGGGGAGGGGATGTGCTCCCCTGGGTTGAGAGTCGGGATTGAGATGCACAGTGTCCGGGACAGCGTAGGGGAAGACTGTGGTGGATAATGCCGGGCACAGCCTCGCCTCTTCCCCTTCTCAGCCTTGCGCTCTGTCTTTCGTGAAGCAGGGACTCCACAGTGTGGGGGCTGGACCTCGCTTTTCATCTTTGCAGCAGACCAGTAGTTCCCGGCTTAACCCTAGTAGAGACTTGCTTTCTGCCAGGCCCTGTGCCAGGCACTCTGCACCTGCCTGTGTTTGATGGGTGAATGGAGGGGCAGCTCTAGGGAGCAGGAGCAGCCACCCTTGTTTTCTAGTCAGATTTTTCCACTTGGGTGTCTTTGATTCCCGTAGTGAGCTGGAGGAGAGAGCCAAGCTGGAGTTTATGCAGACAGGCTGTCAGAAGGGAGTAGCCTGGGCCATTTGGAAATCTGCAGTATGTCTGTGAAACCCAGGAGTGAAACCAACCAGGAATGAGTTTATCTTTTCTAGGCCCAACATGAGTTAAATAACCCTGTCACAATAGCTCACTCTTTCTTTCTTTCTTTCTTTCAAGCGAGAAAGGGACAGTAAGAGAGAAATAATCAGTTTTAGTTTTTCATTTGGCTTTTGTTGCTTCAACACTTCATTGTGTTTGTGGTGCTGGGGTTCAAACCCACTTCCTCGTGCATGCCAGGGAAGCGCCGTGACCGCTAAGCTACTGTTCTAGCCTCTAGCTTTTTCTTTAAAGTTAATAATGACAAATTCTTACTACAGTTTGGTTGGGATTTGCTTGCTTAAGAAAGAGGGAGAGAGAATCAGTTTTTTTCATCTGGTTTTTGTTTCTCCGACACTTAGTTGTGTAGGTGGTGGTGGGGTTTGAACCTGGGTTTTCCTGCATGCCAGGCAAGCATTCAAACCACTGAGCTACTGCTCCAACCTGGGAATTGTTATTACTTTTTTTTAACCAAGAAAGATGAGGGTGGGTCAATTACTGGGCAGTACTTACACCCTCTTTCAATTAGGTGCTCAGATGCTCCAGCAGAACTGGGGACACAGCTACGTAGCTCACTGGCAGAGTGCTTGTGTAGCAGGCATAAGCCCCTGGGTTCAATCTGCAGAACTGGAAATAAATAAACTCCAATAAAGCAATCCCAAGTATAGTGACTGAAGCTGTACTTTATTCCTTGCCTCTTAACAGTCAAAGTATGCAGCTCAGAGCTGGTAGAGCAGGTCATTCTGTGCCATGAGGTCTCTCTGGGAATAGGGTTTCTTTGGACCTGTGGCTCTCCTTGCTCAAACCCAGGCATCTATCTCATTGCCCAAACTGGCTGCTTCATCTCCTGTCATCACGTCTGAACCCCACCTGGCAAATAGGGCCAGAGCAGAGAGGCATACTCATTCCTTTTAAGGTTCTAATGTTTAAAGAGACGTATTTTTGTGTAATATGGTCCCCAAACATAAACTAGCTATTGCATGATAGGCAACTAAAGAACCAATCATACCCGTTCCAGTGCTGGAGGGAAACTGAACAGATGGAAGTGGAAAGGGGGTCGGGCCTGCTCCCCAGGCCTGTCTCCCCAGGAAGGCTGCCCTGGCTTTGGGTAGGTGTATGGTACTTGGACCCAGAGAGCGAAGGCTTGTTTATGCATTCATTCAGTGTTTCCTGTGCGTTCCGGACACTGCTGGGTGTTAGGAACATGGGCGTGAGTAATACTGGATCCCAGGAGCAAGGCACTCCCAGCCATGTGGACAGTCACAGTGCAGCACAGGACATACCGTGGAGTCCTGGTCAGGAGCATGAGGGTGCACAGGAGGCCTGGCTGGCAGGGAGGGCTCTGTCTGGGTGTGAAGGTTTGAAGCACACATTTTGGATTGGTGACTATAACGGTGCCTTCAGATAAGCATGGGCAGCAAGGACTCTGGACACTGGTGTGAATCCCTGCTGCCCTGTTTAGTGGCTCTGTGTACAGAAGGCCAGTTTGTGCTTCCCTGAGCCTCAGTGTCCTCATGTGTAATAGGGATCACAGTGTCCCCCTCATGGAAGTGTTTTGAGAATTCTGTGGGAGCAGATAGGTAGTTCGCAGGGGTGCTGTGTAGTAAATGTGTTCCCTCCCGCTGTGAAGGGCAGAAAGGTTCTGAGCTGGGTAGGGATGAATGGAGGAAGGGCAGCAGCGAGGAGGAAGGGAAGGGTGTTATGTGGATGACTGCTGGCAGCCTTCTGTTCCCCTCAGGAGTCCTGGGCTTTCTGATCCGAGACGTCAGTCTCTGGATTCTCAGAGATTGCCCCGAGAGGTCTGGGGAGGGGTCTTTTGAGAAGGAGCAGAGAGGATACTCTGCCTAATTCCTTCGAAATGAGGCTTCTGGGAGGCCTGTCCTGAGCCTTCCACCTTTGTGCTCCCAGCTGAGTTTGGAGCCCATCAGTGGCCTTCTGTCACCCTGCACTGACCTCAGTGTGTCCCTGCCTTAGTTATAATTGTAGGTCTCCTTGTGTCTCCCTGTCAGGCCACCAGCATGTTGGGTGCAGGGTCAGGGTCTTTTATCTTGGTATTCCACCAGGTGGCACATCTACAGCACACAGCTGGTGCTTAGTTGGTGTTGGTGGGGTGCATGGGCAGCCTTGGTTGGCAGTTGGGGCTGGAAGAACTGCAGCGTTGGGAAGGTCTGGGCAGCTGCTGGTTAAAGAGAGAGGAGAACCTGGCAGATTCTTGGGTATTTGGCTGTGGTATGGGGAGCCGACCTGGTGAACTATGACCTAAACAAAGAATTTCAGTCAGAAGATGGTTTCTCTGTTGGTACTGGGGATCTAACCCAGGGCCTTATACATAGACAAATGCTCTACCACCCAGTCCTTTCAAAATTTTGAGAGGGATCTCTCTCAGTTGCTAAGGCTGGCCTCAAACTTTTGATCCTCCTCCTGCCTTAGCCTCCTAAGCAGCTGGGATTACAGGCACATGCCACTGCACCCAGCTAGATGAGTTTTTGTCATCAGGGCTTGTCTGATATATCCTGAGTCTCTAACTGTTGATGCTAGTAGTAACCCCCACCCCCAGCTGTGTCAACCAAAAGTGTCTCCAGACAGGCCAGATGTCTCCTGGCAATGCGTCCCTGTTAGGAACCCCTGCTGTGTAAGGTGGTGGTTAGAAGCAGGAGCCTCTAAGCTGGACAGGCCTGGGTTCGGAGCTTTTTTTTTTTTTGAGAATCAATAATTTAATTTATTTTCCATCTGGCCTTTGTTTCTCTGACACTTAGCTAGGTGCTGGGGATCAAACCTGGATCTTTGCACATGCCAGGCAGTCACTCCAGCCTCTGGGCCACCTCTCCAGCGCCTCATATCTAATTCTTATACTTACTGTCTATGCTTTGGGCGAAGCACTTGACCTCTCTGCCTCGGTTTCCTCAGCTATGAGGTGGGGACTTAACCTTATTGGGTGGGATTGTTGACCAAGTTCTTGGTGGAGTTCCTGACTTCAAACTGGCAGCTGGTGTTAACACGTGGGTTAGTGGAAGATGCTGCCGCTCAGGAAGCGTGTGCAGAGTTGAGGATAGGAACGGTGTTTTATTTTTTTTTTATTTTTATTTTTTAAAGAGAGAGGGACAGTGAGAGAGACAGAGAAAGAGAGAAACAACTTTATTGAGTTTTTCACATGGCCTTAGTTGCTCCAACACTTAGTTGTGTACGTGGTGCTGGGGTTTGAACCCGGGTCCTCGTGCTTGCCAGGCAAGCGCCGAAACCGCTGAGCCACCGCTCCAGCCCCAGGAACGGTGTTTTAAAGGAATACACGCACAAGGGAGAGAAATCAGGTTTCAGAGGATGTGCTATGGAAAGTCACACCCCCTCCTTTCCTCCTGAGCCTTCCAGAGGCACCTGTCACATGTGTCTGTGTGCATGTGTGCGAAGACCGTGGTCAGAGAGTCGGTGGCTTGGGTGTGGTGCACGTGTGCGCACGGATGCAGCCTTTCTAGTGGTTGGCCTGGCCTCGCATAGAGAGCTTGTGAAGGCTGAAGGAGCAGCCTCTGTGGGGACCAGGGGTGCACAGATGTGGTGCTTGGCCCAGGAGCATGTGTTGGGTATTGTGTATCACAACACGGAGGGGCCCCAACCTTGGTGAGGGCAGAAAGCTCCAAGTCCGTTTTATGCACACGTGCACTGTGCTGGGGATCATGGCTTATGTCCTGCTGGCTGCGATGTCAACGTGAGCGAAGTCGAAGAAGTCAGGAGTCAGCGTAGTGCCCGCATGGCTGGGTGCTCTCGGAGCTCCTTGTGCGTGTCGGTGGCTCGGCAGTTCCAGGGTGAGGTGTGCTGCCCCTGGAAAGGCAGGGCTTGTGAGGTTGTTGGGGCTGCACTTCCGGGGAGGAAGGAGGAAAGGCGTGGTTAGAAGCGACAGTTGCTCACCCCTGCCTGAGGGGCAGAGTGGGATCCAGGGAGAGTGCGGAGTGGACCAGAAATCGGGTGGCCCAGCTTCTGGTCCCAAAAGCTCTGGCAGCAAGAAATGTCCCCCGCCCTCACCTGGACCACTTGCTACATTGTCACTTGAAGTCACTTCCCTTCCTGGAGAGAAGGCGCTGTTCCAGTTTTGCAGTCCTGTGAGGCTGTCTCCCTAGCTCAGAGCCAGAGCTCAGAGGGTGAACCCTTCTCATTTCAGGGGTCCCCAGCCTTGGGGCCCCCGGCAGGGGCTTCCTGGTTTACTGTGACTCATCATCTGTCCTTCATGCATTGGAACCTTCTCTAGAATGTTGTTCAGTTTTGTAAGTTGCTTTTGTTAAATGCTGGATAGAAAAGACTATATTCTGAATAGAGAAGAAGGATACAAGGAACCCCTCTGTCCTCATTATCCAGTTCAAGCAAGAGTGTTACCATGACCTTCCAAGTCCCTGTGCTGCCCACCCCAGGTCATCCCTGGATTTTGCTTTTATCATTCTCTTGCTTTTCTTGTTTTACCACATGTGTGGATCGCTAAGCGATGCGTTGTTCAATTTTGTATTTTTTTTTAGAGCGAGAAAAAGAATCAATTTTATTTAGTTTTCATGTGGCTTTCCTTGCTCTGACACTTCGTTGTGTACTTGGTGCTGGGGTTCAAACCTGCCGCCTCCTGAGTGCCAGGCAAGCACTGGAACCGCTGAGCCACCACTCCAGCCCGATTTTGTGTATTTTTTTTTTTTTTTTTAAAGAGAGAGGGACAGTGAGAGAGACAGAGAAAGAGAGAAACAACTTTATTTAGTTTTTCACATGGCCTTAGTTGCTCCAACACTCAGTTGTGTATGTGGTGCTGGGGTTTGAACCCGGGTCCTCGTGCTTGCCAGGCAAGCACCGAATCCACTGAGCCACCGCTCCAGCCCCGATTTTGTGTATTTTTAAACTTAACATACACATGATTTCTTAAGCAGCTTAGATTTTCTGCTTAGTACATGTCCTTGAGGCTAACCCATGTTCATGTTTGTGTTTGTCTGTTGTGTGAGGATTCGCTTGTCCTTTCTCTTGGTGAACAGTAGGAAAGGCATGATCAGAGTCAGAGTCCTCAGTCCTGCCTACACAGCAGTGGGGGCAGAGGCAGAGGAGGTGCAGTGACATTGGGGAGCACACTGGAAAGCGGGTGGCCTCCAGTGGTCCACTGAGACAGACTGCTGCTGTCTGGGACCTGTAATCGTCCTCTCCTCTCCACCTACAGGGAGAACTGAGTCATGGGCATGTGGTCTTCAGTTTAACCACATATTGCCAAATTGGGTCCAAAGTAGTCTCCCCAGTTTACATTTCAGCCAACAATCTGTTTGCTTCACATCCTCAAAATAATTGTTAAAATATTTCACTACTCTTGAGGCTGAGGCTCAGTGGTTGGAGCGCTTGCCAGGCATGCCCAAGGACCTGGGTTCAAACCCCAGCACCATATGCTAAGTGTCAGGGAAACAAAGGCCAGATGAAAAAATAAATAAAATTGATTCTTTCTTCCTCTCTCTTAAAAAAATTTCTCATTACTCTGATGAGAGTAAAGTGATAACTGGTGGTTTTAATTTGCATTTTCCTCATTTTTTAATTGAGGATTTTTATTTTTATTTATTTATTTATTTTGGTACTGGGGATTGAACCCAGGGACATTGTACCACTGAGCTACTTCCCCCAGCCCTTTTTATTTTTTAGTTTGAGGCAGCCCCTCCCTAAATTGCTTAGGCTAGCCTTGAACTTGCGATCCTCCTGCCTCAGCCTCCTGAGACACTGGGAATACAGGCGTGTGCCACCATGCCTGGGTGGTTTTTTTTTGACCTCTCAGTATTGCTTACTGACTTGTTATTTATGTGATGCATTTATAAACATGTCTTATAAGCGTTCTTCGGCATTTGTAGCTATTTGCAGTGGGAGACGGTTGGCCAGGGTCCCTGGTGTGTGGTGCTTCCAGAAATTGAGATGTTTTGTGGTTTTATTTTGTATTTCATTTGGCAGCAGCAAACCCTAAATATTAGAACTAAGACTTAGTAATGTTCACTTTTGGATTTTGTAAGATGTTTCATAACACTCATTAGTACAAGGAGAAGGGGTTGGCAAGTGCCTGTTCATGACAGAATTTACCCTTTGGGGACTGACTAAGGATCTGTTGAGCCATGAAAGTCTTGTTCTTCCATGAAGAGAGCAGTTTTCAGAGTGTGACAGACTTGGCCTTGACTCGGCGTTGTGGCAGATCTAGGTCAGGTGATAGCCTCTGCAGTCCCTTGTTGGCTCATCTGCACAATGGGGTGACCATGTTGGTGCTGTCCTCCTAGGGTCACCGTGAGCATCACAAGGTGGTTTGTGTGGAGCACTCAGGAGGGTGGCCTCAGTTGGCAGTGTCTTCTCCACACGTCGCTGCCCTGGGGAAACAGGAGCCTACTGATTTCTCTTGCCAGTAACCTCCAGTGCTTAGTATGGGGGAACTTCTATTTAGCAGGGCCGTGTTTTCTCACTGTTCCACCCACATTCCTTTATCAGGACTCATGATTTCTTTTCTGTCTTCTCCTTCCCTCCTGTTCGCTGGGGGTGGAACCCAGGGCCTTGCAAATGCCAGGCAAGCATTCTGCCACTGAGCTGCACCCCCAGCCCTTTCTAGTTTATTTTGAGACAAGGTCTTGCTAAATGGCCCAGGCTGGCCTCCTGCCTCAGCCTCCTGAGTAGCCAGGCTTACAGGCTGCGCCACCATGCCCATTATAAGTAGCTTTGTGTGGACAGGGCCTTCCTGGGCTTCTGGAGCCTTTGCCTTGAGTTTACTATAGAGACTGGAGGTATTCTCCCCAAGTTGCTATTTGGGGAGAAGAAGAGAGTGAACTCAGTAACTTGGCAAAGCAACTTAGCAAGACCCTGTCTCGAAATTAAAAAAAAAATTAAAAAGGGCTGGGGATGTGGCTCAGTGACTAAGTGCCCCTGGGTTCAATCCCTGGCACCAAAAAAAAAAAAAAAAAAAAAAAAGAAAGAGAAAAAAGAAAAAAGAGAGAGGGCGTGGGAGAGTGAATGGAAGTGTGGAAGTGCACCTTCAGGTTTCTGGGCGGTCTTTCCCACCCTCAGCCTGGTGGCCGGTCTCACTCCCACGGCAGCCCCTGAGTGGGCCAGCCTGCCTGCCTAGAGCAGGCGTGGCGCCCTGGCTGGCTGTCTCTCCCACTGTCACTCTCATGGTTTTAGGGCCAGGAGCCAGACTGCACTCTGGTGGTTTCCCAGTTTCTCTTAGAAGCTTGCACTTCAAAGTGGCAGACTGACAAAGTGCTAGGGTTGCAGGTCACCCGCTGCAAGGCTTCCTGCAGTTTTGGGGTTCACCCGTGGTGGGGTTTGAAAGGGCGGAGGCCCAGCCTCGCCTCACTCGCGGCCCAGCGCAGGAGCACCACCTCAGCTTCTGTATCTAGGGCCCTGTGCCGATAGAGATCACTGGGAATTGAGACATCTAATTCTTGACCACTTTTTATCTAGACCTAATGTTAGATCTCCAGAATATTTGTTTAAGAAAACTATCCTTTTCTTGTTTAGTTTTTTCTAATCAAGGTTTTTGTTTGTTTATTTGGTTTTTGGTGTGCTGGAAATGGACCGCAGGACCTCACACATGATAGGCAAGTGTTCTGTCACCAAGCTGCACCCTCAGATCCCCAGCCCTTCTCAATCAAGTTTGACAAACTCTTCACTTGTTTAATCTCGTTTGGTTTTTGGTACTGGGGATGGAACCCAGGGGTGCTTAACCACCGAGCCACACCCCAGCCTTTTTTTTTTTTTAAATTTTGAGACAGGGTCTAAGTTGCTTAGGGCCTCATGAAGTTGCTGATGCTGGCTTTGGACTTGTGATCCTTCTGCCTCAGCCTCCCAAGCTGCTGGGATTACAGGTGTACACCACTGCGCCCAGTTTAATCTTATTTGGAATGAGAAATATAACATTTGATATTGATGTCTGCCATGTATTTCACAGTTGGTTTTCATGTCCTAAATAGTTCATGTTCACAGTTGGAAGTCAATACTGTACAAAAAAAATTATTTTTTTTAAGAGAGAGGGACTGTGAGAGAGACAGAGAAAGAGAGCAACAACTTTATTGAGTTTTTCACATGGCCTTAGTTGTGTACATGGTGCTGGGGTTTGAACCCAGGTCCTCGTGCTTGCCAGGCAAGTGCTGAAACTGCTGAGCCACCGCTCCAGCCCCTGTACAAAAATTAGAAATGAAAAAAAATTCCGCTAGGTACCAGATAAACAGCTAATTTTTATTGACACACGATACCTATTTTACTTAAAATGTATGCCTTTGTGATCTGTAAACAGATTGTTGAACGCGTTCATTTGTTTGATCTTAATACTTGAAGGACCTTAGCAGGCACCTAGTCCTAAAGAGAGTCAGTCGTGTGGGAGGAGCACGTGTCACGATGAAGTCTGTGCACATCCATTTCCAGTTTGTACTTAGCCTCCTTTTTTCTTTGGCTTGGATTCTGCAAGGCCAGAGGACTGGTGCCTCATGTGGAATTGCTGTGCTTTCTCCCTCTGGGATGGTCACGCTGTGTCTTCAGTGAAAGCCTCTTTGCACCTCCAGGTCATTGCATCCTTTGTGGGAAAGCTGGTCTCTGCTGAGGGTTCAGGCCTTGTGTTCTTTACCGTGGAGCCAGGAGAGCAGCAGCCCACGAGGCCTCCTGGTGTCTTTAGGTGGAAGCCTCACGGCAGTGGGCCCCAAACTCCGGATGGGATTTTTAGAGCCGTATCTAGAAGGGGCAGGGATGAGAGCAGCAGCGCCATTGCTGGCGGGGCTGGTGGGATGATGGTGGCCCACAGGTTTCCTGTCAGCCCACTGTACAGCACGGCTGTCGAGGTGTGGGGTCTGCCACTCTTGCCTGAGGTTCTTGTCCACCCTGCCAGGCGGAGGCCTCAGCTGCTATGGAATTCGTGAGTCTGGTGTGCCCGTGACTCCTGGGAGAAGGATCCTTCTCTTCCCAGTGTCACAGGGCTTCATCTGTGCCTGAAAACAAGGGTTCCATCTGCTCTTTAGGGGAGTCCCCTCAAGGCATTTCTGCTCAGAGTTTCCCGAGTGACACGTTCGGTGTGCAAATGACCACCATTTTCCATTTCCGTTATGAGAAGTCTTTTCCTGTTGAGAAGTGTTCCGTCACTAGTCCGCGGAGCGCATCTTGGAGGTCTTCTGGTGGATAGAAGTGCAGGGCTTGGATCCCTGACTCTGGGTCTGCACACGCTTGCTCTCGCCTATCCCCACCAAACTTCATAAGTTTTGACTTTTTTTTTTTTTTTTGAAAGAGGGTCAGTGAGAGAGAGGGAGAGAGAGTATCAATTTTATTTAGTTTTTTTCATGTGGCTTTCATTGTTCCGACACTTAGTTGTGTACGTGGTGCTGGGGTTCGAACCCGGGTCCTCGTGCATGTCAGGCAAGCGCTCCCAACCGCTGAGCCCCCACTTCAGTTTTAATTTTCTAGTAGCATTTACAAGTGCTTAAACAAACAAACCAAAAGCATCAGTGACAAGTGCTGTCCCTGTCCCTGCGGGAGTCTGTTACTGCCATCTGTGTGCCCTTTGGACACGTGGGTGTCCTCTCAAGTTGAGTCAGTGCTGTGACATGGCTGGCTGTGTGGCCAGCTTCTGACTGTCACTGGGGGCTTAAGCCCCCTGCCCGGAAGAGGCAGTGAGCCCTTCAGGGATTCTGGCATTCAGAGGCCTGAGGAAGTGTGCTGGGTTCTGGGCTCCGGCTGAACTCTCCCGGTGCCGGTGAGCCAGGAGTGTGACATTGTTCTGTTTTTTCTGTCTCCAGGGTCTTGTGCTGTGGGGTTTCCCCCTGCTGTGTGCTTCTGCCCCCTGCCTTCTGCTCTGACAGCAGGGGCGAGCTGGCTCTGGTGTGGCAGTCAGTGTGTGCTGGCCTGCAGTCCCCACAGCAGCATCTCCACCTCCTGCACCTGGTCCCCAGAGTGCCCACCGTTCTTGTCGTGCCGCTGCCCTGCCTGCGCGTGCTTCTTGCCTTTGCTCACGTGTCTCTTTAGATGCAGCCAGGCATGTCGCCTGCCCATCAGATGGCGTTCGCTCATCAGATTGTCCTTCTCCCTGGGTGGAAGGTCCTAAGGGTGGCTCTGCTTCTGCAAGGCTCGACAGAGTGTTGGCACCGGAGGGAACCTGGCTCCACAGGTCGGGGGTTCTGGCGGGGCTCTGGTTCTTGGGTTGTGTCACAGGCCTGCGTGACAGAAGCTGCACCTCGCTGCACCTTGCTGCACCTTTGTGGGCTTGGCAGATTCCCATCTATGTCTTGCTGGGTGCTTGCAGCCATCGCCTTTACGGTGTTTTCCTGTAGCCATCCGGAGCTCTGGCTGAAGTCGCAGCCGTTGTCTTGGTCGCTGGTCTTTCCCCTCCTTCGCCAGAGAGTGCACCCTGGACGCGCCTGAGCAGTGCTCCACACCGTGACGAGTGGCAGCAGCACTGGGCTCTCCGCAGGCCAGGTCTTCTAGCAGCATCCATGACTCCTCTCTTGCTCTCAGCCCACATCGACTGGGTCTGCCAGAACACATCCTGACCCTAGCACTTGTGCTACCACTGTGATGAGGGTGCCACCACCTCTTGCACCCCTGCAGTGGCCTACGCAGTGTCCCGTCTCCACTTACCCCCTCACTGTCTCTCCTGTGCTGCAGACAGTGGCCCTTTGAAGAAGCCACTGTCCTCAGCTGTCTGCAGCACTCCGGTACATGGAATTGCTCTCAGTGCAGCATGACCCTGAGCCTGGCAACCCCAGGTCTGCTGCTGCCGGCCACCCACCTGCTCCTCTGCAGCGGCCCCCACACCATGGTCATGCCACCTCAGGGCCTTTCCCTCTGCGCTCCCTGTGTCCGCTTACAGTGCCTGGTCTTTGCTTAAAAAGAAGCAAACAATAAAATAAAAAGGCAACCTATAGAAGGGAGGGAAGAAAATATCTGGAAATCAAATTTCTGACAAGGGGATAATTACAACTCAAAAATGGGGAGCAGGGGTACTAACAAATCAAATAAAAGATGGGTAAAGGTCTTGAATAGTTATTTCTCCCAAAAAGATATATGAATGGCTACCAGGTATGTGAAAAGTGTTCAACATCGCTAAGCAGTGGAGAAATTCAAATCAAAACCACAATAAGATATCAATCCCCACTTGAGGATACTTATTATCAAAAAAGACAGAGAGGTACTGCTTGGTTCTGTTTTCCTCCTCCCCGTAGCAAGGATTGAACCCAGGGGTGCTTTACCACTGAGCTACGCCCGCGGCCCTTTTCACTTTGAGACAGGGCCTCGCAAAGCCATCTAGGCTTGTCTCAAACTTGCCATCCTGCCTCCGCCTCCTGAGAACCTGGGATGACAGCTGTGCACCACTGTGCCCAGCTTCTTGGTCCCTTTCTTAAATATTGAATTACGAATGTCTCTCCAGGTGTGGTGACATTCAGCTGTAATCCCAGCTACTGAGGAGACCGAGGCAGGAGGATTGCAAGTTTGAGGCCAGCTTGAGCAATTTAGCAAGACCCTGTCAGAAAACAAAATTAACAAGGACCGGGATGTGGTTTAATGGAAGGTCACCCCTGGGGTCAATTTCTAGTACCAAAAAGAAGAAGAAGAAGAAGAAGAAGGCGGCCTCTGTCCCGCTCAGCTTGTTTTAGCTTTCTCAGCACTGAGGACCTAACATTGTGTGTCACACTGGTTTGTCATCTCTCTTCCCCATTAGTCTCAAAGCTCTACCACAGTACTTTCTGTGCTTGGGAAACCTGATGTGGGCCGAGGACCCCTGGGGTGGTGCAGCAGCTGTCCCCTGCCATCCACTGTGGACAGGTGTTTCTCAGGTGCACATTGGCTTGGTCTGTGTTGCCTTGCTATAACAGAATACCACCGACTGGGTAATTTATAAATTTAAAAAACCTTATTTCTCACAGTTCTGGAGGCTGGGACTCCAGTATCAAGGTGCCCGCTTGTGGTGAGGGCCGACATGCTGCACTGTCCCGGGTGAAAGTGGTAAGGAAGTGAGCGTGCAGCACAGAGGATGGGGTGCCACCTCCCCCTGCCGCATTCGTCCCTTGCCACAGCAGAGCCCTCGTGGCCTGATGGCCTCGTGAAGGCCTCTCCTCTGTGTACTGTGACCTTGGCGGTTAAATTTCAGCCTGAGTTTGGAAGGGGCAGACAGCAAACCAAGTGCACATGAACGCGGTTGCTGGGCTAGAACGGAAGGTCATTGTTCGAGTGGCTTTTGTCAGTTCCCTGGACTACCAGGTACCAGAAGCACGCTGTCGTTTCATGAGGTCCTGGGGTGTGTTGACATGAGGTAGTCACTCTCTGCTGTCTTCCAGCCTGTTTCCCACCTCAGTCTGTAACTTCCCTCTTTCGGGGAGTGGGGAGGCACAGGGCAGGAGCACTTAACCTGAGCTCCATCCCCAGCTCTTTTTTATCTCTTGAGACGGTGTCTCACAAAGTTGTTTAGGGTCTTGCTAAGTTGCTGAGGCTGTCCTTGAGTTTGCGATCCTCCCGCCTCAGCCTCCCAAGTTGCCGGGATCACAGGTGTGTGCCACCACTCCCAGCAGGCTGTAACTTTTTGAGAGCGGAGTGTTGGGTTTGGTGCTGTGAGCAGCTGTGAGGGAGAAATAAGTACCCCCACATGACAGCGGGCTTTCTAAGCTGGCAGGAAGACGAGGTGGCAGTGTCATTTTAGGCTGAGTACTTACGGCTGGGGGAGAGGGGAGGAAAGCTCAGATGTGCCCATGTCCCATATAGTCTTTCCCTCCCTCCCTCTCCTCCTTTGAAGAGAGGAAGAGAGAGGAAGAGAGAATCAATTTTATTTATTTCTTCATCTGGCCTTTGCTTCTCTGACCCAAGGCTTCGTTGAGTACGTGGTGCTGGGGTTTGAACGCAGGTCCTCATGCTTGCCAGGCAAGCGCCGTAACCGCTGAGCCACTGTACAAACAATACAAGAAGAGTATTTGCAGGGCAGGGAGTAGTGTGCCACAGGGCTGTGTTGGCTGCTGATTGCTTTTGTGCCAGGCCACAGCTCAAGGGAGAAACTGTCACCTGGGTGGATGCTGGGGTTGAGTGGGTAGGTTTTAAGGTCACAAGGCTGGCTTAGAGCTTCCATTTGCTTGGCCTGAGTTTGTCTGTTGAATCACCTGTATTTCTAAAAGATTAAGAATACCAAGTCCCTGGGAGCCTAAAGGTGACCTCCCACCAGCTGCCAGGGTCCTCAGGGCACTTGGACAGGACATGGCTGTGTTTCTGTTGGGGGGCTACGCTGGGTGCACCTGTTGTGGGGCCAGAGGCTGCTAATTGTGGGGCTCAGCATCTCCTGGCCTCATGGTGCCCCCGTGTGTGGCATTTTGGTAACCCCACCTGCAGCTGAGTGCTTGCTGGCAATCTGGGTAATGTTTCATGTTTGAAAGGTGCCCAGGGTGGAGCAGGGCTCTGCAGGGCCTCGGGAGTCCACCGCGGGTGGCAGAACAGCCGCTGGCTGGGTGTGAAGAGAAAGTGGCTCTGAGCAGCTCTTTGCTCAGCGCCTCCCTTTGTTCCTTCCCTCCTTCCTTCCCTCCCTCTCTTCTTGCTAATTGTGCTCTGGGATTTTCTCAGGTTGCTTTTGGAAGGAATAATGGGTTGCGATTACACCTTCTTGACAGGGTGGAGTCACCAGTTATTGACTGCACCCAAGGCACCCGTATAAAGGGGATGTAGAAACCACCTGGCAAGGTCTTTGGCCTTTAAAAGAAATTGCCTCCTGCACCCCTGCTTCCTAGCAGCAGTAGCTGCCTGAGTTCTGGCAACACACAGGGCCCTGTACATACCTTTTTACCTATGTTGTTTTTATGTTTGGAACTAGGGATTGAACCCAGGAGTGCCCAGCTGCGTACATTCTTTAATACTGTGACAAACCTGTGAACTCCTCCCTTGGGCCCCCCCAAGAAGGGTACCTCCTGCTGTGTCAAGCCCAGTAGGGCAGTTTAGCTGGGCTTTGCTGCCCTCTCCCCAGGAGCCCCAAGGTGGCAACACAAAGGCTCACTGCAGCGTTGGGTCCCAGAAAGGTCAGCAGGCCCTTGGCCCTGTTGCCCAGGAATCTGTTCCTGGCAGGCAGACCAGTGTCCTGCTGGAGGGCCCATCCTTCATCAGGCCCCATCCTTCATCAGGCCCTAGCCAGTGGGGCCTCGGAGCACCTCTGTTCCACAGGGGTTCAGCTGATGCTCCCCAAACCTGAGAGATGATGCTGCTAGGAAGGAAGGGTCAGCTGATGGAGGATTCTGCCCTGTGTGGACACTCGTGTCCCCTCTCTTTCTGCACCTGGGACGTGGTTCACTTGGGGCTCCCGAGGGTGCCTGGGAGGTCTTGCTCATACCACAAGCACGCTCCCGCCTGTTCACTGTAGAGAGGACACTCGGGTCTGCTTGGCCCAGGCTGTCCTTGCCTCCTGCCTTTGGTTCCACTTACTGCTTGCCTGGTGTGTGTCTACTTTTGGGTCCTGGGCCTAAGGGCCCCAGCAAGGGCACTTACCCTGGAGACTGAACATTGGTATCCGATGCTCAGGACCAGTGCTGCCAAGCTTCTCCCTGCATTCCTTCAGGTCACCCATGGGAGCTTGCTCTTCCCAGGGATTGAGGATCTTAGAGAGAGGTGCCATACAAGGCGTCCTGTGTCTGCAGCAGTCTGCTCTGACTGCCATGTGCTGCCAGGGCTGGTTGGCTCTGGGGAGGACTCAGCAGGTGTAGAGGCCTCTTGCCTTCAGGCAAACACACCAGAGCTCCAGCATGGGCCTTGCTGGGAGAAGTGCTAGAGCCAGAGCAGGATGCCTGCCTGGGAACTCACAGCTCAGGGGCTGCCATGCTGGGCTCTGGGCCTCTCCCCACTTGTTGGGTGACTACCCAAGCTCAGCGGACATACCCACTCCAGCCTTTTTTTTTTTTTTTTTTTTTTT